>APFE031074845.1:82030-167778 GCA_000404065.3 Pinus taeda
TGGTGATGTCACAAACATAGATGAGGAAGCAACACTTGATGTCTTAACCATAGTTGTGGAGACAGGCTGGGATTTTGAATTAGTTCCAATGATGGTTAACAATCCTGATGAATATTTCCACGAGAGATCCATGGATAGGCCCAAAGAATCAGGTAAAGAATATTGTGTCGAAGGTTGAAGAGATGAAAGAGGATTGGTTTGATAAAAATAAATCCCTCCCAAATGAATGAGAGTAAAAGGATGAGGCTTTTATTGAGGTATCTATTCAACACTCACAAGTCCATATGGAAGAGGTTCACCATCAGGCCCAAGATATATTGGTTATGTCTGATACAAAGGAAGAGAAGAGGAAGGTCCCAAAGAATTAGGTGAAGATGGCTAAGGCTCCTCAGGTTCAATAACCTCAAGAAACAAAGTTTCTGACTTAGGGAGGTTTGATTCAATGACCTCGGGTAACAAAGCTTCAGGGACTTATGCTTCAATTCTGTCAATTTCACCAAATGGGATAGATGTAATCTCGAGTTTTGAACTCAAAGGGATAGATGATTCTGGATGATAAATATCAAGAGGAGGTCGAGAAGTAGTTCCTAATGTTATTGATTTGGTAGCTTGCATTTTTTATGCTTTGGATGATGGTTAGGAGTAGCCTATAGAGGAAGAGGAGGCTTATTTTACATTCTACGTGAACGACGGGGAGGAGGGTTTTTCTCTTCCACTTTGGATAATAAATTTTACTAACACAAAAATAAATAAATAAAGAAGAGGGTAATCTAGGCATAAATGATTACCAAGAAACCGTTAACTAAAATATACACCTTGGTGAACCAAGGACTTAACATACAACAACCAATTTCCCTAGATTCTATGTTCAGTTTTTCATAGTATACAAAGTGGCAGACTCAGTTACCTATGGATGGATAGCAACCTATTGGGTACTTCCAAACTATATGCGATGGTATGTGGTAGTGCAATCCATAGTAGTGTTGTCTAATGTGTAGCCATTCAATGAGAGCATTCCCATATGCTTTACGTGCATGGAGCACCACCAATATACCAAAAGGTACATGGAGTATGATCTTATACACTGACATACATGGAACGAGATTTCACCCCAGGGATGCAACATTGGAAAACAACGACAACTCCTACGTTTAATGATGCCACATCACGTCTCCAACCTATACCTCTAGATGTTTACGTTAATGTTACAAATGTTCCTTAGGTTGATAACAACAAATTTTATTGTTTATCTTTGATTATGGATTATGCTTTAGTTTTGGGGCTCACCATGAATGTCACATGAATACCCTAAAATTCAAATCTAGCATGAGAAAATATAAATCTTTTCTCTTTCAATTAAAACCTAGTCAAGGAAGGGAAGGAACAATCAAGGCACAACACACAATATGCAGCAAAAAATTTGCAAGATGAAATTTCACTTTTGATGCAACTGTCCCTATGTTAATGCACATGCAAAAACCTAAATGGTAAGGAAAATTTTTTCTTTTCACCACACTTGATTTCGAAATGAAGAAAAATAAGATGAAAATGTTCAATTACTAATTCAATCACACTTTTCACAATGATGGCTAAAACAACAATTCATCTAAGAGATCAACAATAAAACAAAATCGATTTACAAGCGACCAAATGATAAGAACAAAGAAAAATAAAATCCATTTCTTACCAAAGGAAAAAAAAATGAAAACCAAATGGAGGCTTTAGAGAGACCATAAGACACTCAAGACTCATGGAAGTTCAGCTGGTAGTAGGTTGACCAAAGAGAGGTGGAAGAACCAAGGAAACATTTGTGCAAAAAAAGGACCAAAACTGGTGCAAAAGAGGCACCAGTGCATTGCAACATTGGTACAGGGTGGGCATGGGTGAGGTGCAACGCTTTGTCAGAGGCACTGGGGGAGCATTGGGCCTGGAAAAGTGGATTCTAGCACAAAAATTGTAAAAAGGCTCAATGAAATCACTTCCTAGGTTTGTTATTGGTTGGATGATACAATAAAGGTCTATCAAGGAGGTAATAAAACACAATGGACATGGAAACCACCAAGGCAATACTTCATTCCCCAGTGGAGTCACCAATTTGTTATACGGGATTTACGATTGCAGACAAAAGTATCTCCCCTAGGTCGGTGGCTAACCTAGAACAACAGAGAGACAAGGAACCCAATGATTTTCCTTAAAGTAACTAGATGATGGAGTGAGGCCTACCTGTAATATTTCACACACTTTGCTTCTTATTTATCTTGGAAGCTCCAATTATAGCTTTGAATGCCAAAATTATAACCTGCATAGTCACATAACACAAGCCAAGAAACTACGAGATCTGTTTAGTATAATCTAAATACTTCATTCAATAGATCAAAATGGTATTGAAATACAAGAAATAACAATATCACATATAGGAAAATGATGAATTCTTTACATTAATATAAATGGAAGGAGATTACAACCATAAGTAGTAGTTGCTCTTATAGAAGAGCTCCTTCGAGTTGTTGACTTGTCCTTTCCTTGTCATAACATGCACCTCCAATCACCCTAAATGCATGAGATAATAACCACTCACTACAATGGCATAAGGGTAGAATCACTCTCCAAAAGCTAACCCCCAACCACATAGAATGCTAGGAAAATATAAAAAAATAGGGTAAGTTGGTAGTTCTTATCTAATTACCAATCTAGGGTTTGAGATCTACCTTTGATGGAGGGATAGGATCAAAGGATAAGTAGCGAAAACTCCAAAATAGGGAAGGATAGGATCCGAATGTTTTATCCAAGGTAAGTAATTAAAACAACTCCTGGAAACTCCTAGAAGGGGAAGCTTCTGGAATCTCGATCATTCTCCCAGATTTAAAGAACCAACATAGGTGCAATAGGGAGCAACCTTCTGGTGATCAACACAGGCCACAATGGAGTGCCCTGTAGGTGATCACACCCTAGTAGGCATACAGGGAGATTTGGTCCTAAAACTGGTTCAGATGATGCCATTTAGGGGTTAAATTCTAGGCGATGAAGGGAACATTCTTAGGGATTTGCGCAATATGGTGATAAGGGGGAATAGGATGTGGATTGATCCCATTAGGAGGCTCAATGATCAGATGTGACAAAATGGCCTATAACACTAGCAGTTCCTCTAAATGCTTTAAATATTTATCTGGTGTTAATTGTTACATTTAGGTACAAGATGGTGTGATCCTTGAATCGAAGGATGAAAAGTTTGAATCTATTATTCATGATCTATTCAGCGTAAATATTTCATAAGTTAGGAAGAAGATGTTCCAACTCTATTTGATCAAGGAAATTTTTAGATCCATGAAGATTTTGATACGCCTAATCCTAAATCTGATCACACTAGTGACAGTAACAATTTTTTCATTAATAAATCTGACGATAATGGCACATGTCTACCTCACAATTTTTTTAAGCTACCCAAATTCGATGATTCACTATCAGAAAGTTTAGAGACATGTCAGGAAGTTGAGGCATTTCAACCATTTCTGATGGTTATGTCAAGTTCTCATAATACTATCGAGATCTCTAAAATAAGTTGGATCTAGTTTTTCATGCATAATTCTTTCCTTAACATTCATCCACTTGGTGTGAGTTCATTGTTAAAGGGATTTCATAGTTTCTGAGTTAATCTTCCTAATACTTAAGATGGAATTTTTGATAAGATAAAGGATTCTTTTTTGGTTAGCCCATTTTCAAGTGAATCCCTTGTATTAGACCAAGGGTTGGAGAGCATACCATTTATGAATCCTTACAGTTTCAAAGTATGCCATTCTGATTATCAAGATAATTTCATTTTGGGTTGGAGGATTTCTCTCTGTCAAAAACTTCTGAGATCGATTATCTTCTTATTACTTTTGTGTATGTCATGAAGTTAATTATATTCTTGGCACAATTTCTCTCCTTTAGTTATATAAAATGCTTGAATCACTCAACAGACCAAAACCCTCCCATTGATACAAATATTGGGTTTGGTTTGACATGTGTTTCTAATCTTTTGTCAACTCAGTGTCTTGATTAGTTTACTGTATTTACGATGTCAACAACTATTTTTAATTCCCTAGCATTTCATATTGTTGGTTTTACATGTAATTCGATACAAAGGGAATCAATATATAATTGAGAACATTTTATGTTAATTGACCAATCTAATATTAATACCAGAGATTCTATTTGTGTTTCAAATGCGTTAAATGAAAATTCATTTTTTCATGAGTCTTAGGGTCTTTAGATTTGTTTTCTTCAATATCAATATCCAATTGTTGAATGGTTAGAGAAATCCTACTTGGAATGCTCCTATGTTAATAATAATCTTTTTTCTTTTTTGATGTTTTCTAAGAAGGACAACACATATGCAGGTACGTTCACAAGAAGCTTTCAAGATTTGTTTATTTGTTGTTCTAATCAAAAGGGTAAGGTTGCAGGTTGGTTAAATCAGGTTGTTAGGACACATCTTTATGTCGATAACCAATACATTCAATCTTTTCTACAATCTATTCAAGTACATATCTTCTCTTTTCCACATTGTTTCATATTAGTTTTAATTTCATGTATATTTTTGTTTGTAGGTCAGGAACAACGATGGCTACATTGCAAATTTCATTACACTTAGCCCTAGCCTTCTAGCTGGTTAGGTTAGGTGTAGGTCTATTTTCATTTTAGTTTCCCTTGTACATTCATCCTGAATTTTCTCTCTTTAGTCTTTCCTTTCCATTCTTTTCTCACTTCTTTCTCGCATATTTCTTTTTAGCTCGGTTCTCAATTTTCTTTATCCTTTTGGTCTTGTTTCCTCGTTTTGTCTTGTCATTTGTTTTATGTTTTTCTCTAAGACCCAACATGAATGATGATCCTTTTGGCTCAAAATACAATGTGGCAAATGTTTTAAAGGAAGTTGCGATGAAGGACAATTCTTGGCTAATTTGTTATTTATTCTCTATTTGGGTTTATGTATGTTTTAAAGTTGACGATGTCTGAATGGAAAATATGATTCGTTCCAAATGGAAAGCCTTCGATCAAACTACAAATCCTATACTTCTATTAGAATCTTCATTCCTAAGTTATCCTTGTATTAAATGGTGTTTTTAAATGTTGAATCAATCAATTCGAGAAAGGGAAGGCGAGAAACTTTAAACGAGCATATAAATTTCAAATATCTTTTAAATTTCTTTGACAAGGAACAACCTCTATTGCAAAGTAAATAAGACAGGATCCCTCTTCCACCTTGAAAATAAATAAGTCCCGTAGCACATTATATTAGTAACTAAATAAAGGGTGAAGAAGAGAAAGGCTTTCTACACAGAGAGGTGAAGCAAGAAACTTCATTGGGGTACTAAACAAGGCCTCTAGCAACGAAGTGATGCTTGTGATTTCTTGAGGTGACTCTGCCCAAGTAGTGAATAGGCTTGCTCTCTTTGAGAAACACTGGGAATGTTCTTAACTCTGATTATCAAAATATTAGTATACTTATTATCCTTCTCGCCTATCAAAATATTTGAGACATGAATAGTCTTTTAAATGTTTTGAAGTTGCGCAAGGAATAAAAGAGATTATATCTTTAACCGAGATGAGTAGCAAAGATTGGGTAATATACATGGCGAATCAATAATTCCTGAAAGGCTAAAACGTTGCACTTAAATATAAGACCAGAAAAGATAATATAGAGTTCTATCAATGTGTTGCCAAGTGTTGATGTCATTATCAATACCCTTCAAAAATTTTCCTACACATAAATTTTGGAGCTTGCTAAGGATCTTGCAATTTGTCATCTCATGGCCATTTCATGGTCAATTGATGCTTTTATAAGTACTCAAATATTCTTATCAATTTCTAATTTTCAAATTAACTATCTCACACATTCTTATCCCTTGATGAATTCACAAGCACACCTTTATTTTGTAATTAGACAAACATTGCACAATCCTTGAGAGTAAGGCTTGCATAGTCTCTAGGAATAAAGCCTGCACAATATGAAGTTGTAGTTCTTGCATAATCACTGGCAACAGTGATTGCACAAGACATAAGGATTGTACACTGTGAAACCTATGACAAAATTTAGTGCACACTCTCCATTGATAGTCTCCCTCTCACTTTTTGTTGTATTTGTCTCATCATTCTAGTGAGATTTGTCAGCTATTGTTTTTGCATACCATTTCCTTAAAAAGTGGCACTTTAACTTTTGTAACTATCATTTTTACTTTGTTTCATTTTAAGAAGTTTAATTTTCATGTTTTCTTCACTCGAGCATGTATCATTTGAAATTTATTTATCTTTTGCAAGTTCCTTTTTCACATTTTCTTAGGGTCGCAAGTGTCACTCATAACTATTTTCACTCTTGTATGTGTCACGCCTTTAAACATCATTAGAGGTATCTATAGCACACTCTTCTTCATTAGATGGTTCTACATATCATAATAATATGTTCTAGACACATTGTTATAGCTTAGCACACTTTCTGGTTGTAATCGACCCTTGTGTCTCAACTTGTGTTCTAAGTGTTGCAGTGTGACATTTCAACTGTCACACATACAAATAACTGTCACTTTGTTGTCATTTCAAGTTGTGATTGTTGATTATGAGTCCTATGAATTTCCCTAGATTGAATTCATGGAATTCATGTGTGAGATTTGTGTTTGATTTTTGTTTGGATTCTTTTCCCTCTCTTACTCTACTGTTCCCACACTTAGCCACTCTGGAGCTCTTCTTGGTTCCCTTTCCCAGTGCAAGTTGCGAATGCATGAACCCTCTTGTTAGGTGATGAGAATATCCTATTCATGAGCCTCATTAATGAGATATCTACCAACTGTTATTGTGCATTGAGTCTTTCTCAAGGTCATCTCCTATTATTGCACATTGAGAACCCTTAAACCATGACCACCTAACTCTTGTTGCTTGTACTAACTCAGTGAAATAAGTTTTGAATACTTCTACCTTGCATAGAACATGGAGAAATTCTAGTTGAAAACAAGGACCTCCTCCACTCCCCTACAAAAAAACAATATTCCATGAAACGTTCCTCCCCACTTCATAGTGCGATGAACATTCCCTAGAAAAAGTGACTTGACTTTTGCTTCTTGCCTTAGCCAACTATGAAATATCCTCTTCTAGTGAGAATTCTTGAGCATAGGTCACATTTCTAGTGGAAATTCAACCACTTCAGAAGAAAATTACACTACCATAGGAGCTTGACCCTCAAGCACTACACATGTCATAGTTCCAATGCCTATTCTTTCCTTCTCTACTAATTGGAACCCCTCTCTCTTCCATGCCTTATTTCGCTTTCCCTATTATTTCATTTCACAGTTCTAGTGGGAAGTGGAGACTTTCCTAGGTCACTATTGAAGGTAAATACACTCTCCCATAAGCCTACCTCTAAGTTGCATCACATGTCATAGTTTTAGTCAGCAAGCCATCAACCCTTCTCCACTAGACTCCATCACTACGCAATCAATGAGTCTTCTGTTGCTTCCCTAGTGCATATCAAATTTCTAATTCATAGTGATACCTTCCCCAGTTACTGTGAAGCTCAATTGCACTATCAATTTCTCCTTCTCCCTTGATCCTCATGCATGTCGTAGTTTTATTTAGCAAGCTCATCACACTATCTCTTGCACTTTCCCACTGCATTGGACCCCTAAAGAGCCCCTCGTCATAGAGAATAGCATAGTTCTAGTGAGAAGTGGTGCCTTCCCTCAACCAATTTTGAGCTCAATTGTGTCATCCTCAACAATCCCTTCCTCCCCAGTCCTCATACAGGTCCATAGAAATAAACATATTCCATGAGCAAAATAGGGGTATAATAAATGATTTTCAGACTTATCCTGCTTATTATGAGTGAAGTTTGGTGGCATTTGTATATCCTCAATAGGGAAAGGTGATTCTCAAGGAAGATGTCAAGGAAAATAATTAAGAAGAACTTGTAGAGAAGAAGCACAATGAAGAACCATCATGAAGAAATGAAGATATCCTAGACCATGACAGAATGAAGGCATTTCATGATGACTCATAAGGTACCAATATTGGTCCAATACTCTTTGGAGGGTGAATATGAAGTACTTATTAGATCTACCATCAAGAATACAAGACATATCATCGAAGAGAAGAGCTTGGAATTGCCACATCATCGTGATGTTCCATGTCATCAATGCCAAGTCATGGCCTGTATGTGTCATCATAATGTCATATGTGTCAATATGTCTTTCCACATGATGTGGAATGTAATTATGTATTATCAAAAGGACAAAATGTAAAGGTGTGGAAGTCTAAGAGTCACACATGGAATATGAAAGGCCACACGTGGATCCTAAAGTCAATAAAAATTCAAAGGTCATGTTTGCTTAGGGGGTCCTAACCTAGGTTCAGAGTTAGTTGCACGAAACAAATACCTACACTACTAGCCCTTTTGGCATCAATCCATGGTGCACAGACTGAACTCTCACCCAAAGTAGTATGGGGGGATGCTGGAACCAAGTTTTCGCACCGAGAGATCAGTGTGATGTCCTTCTGCAACCTAGATATGCCTTCACACAGACCTTTAAGCCCTTTTGTCGTATCACTGTAACTTTCTTTAATTACCCTCTAGACCTCTGCAAAGGCCTACGAATGGTTTTCGCAGACCCTGAACAGGACAATTAGTTGCCTACGTGCACCCTAGATTACCCTTGGATTAGTAGTTACTCAGATCTACCTAAGTGTTTAATAACTTTAATAGAAAGTGTAAGGATCTTCATGTAATCTCTTAACATTAATTGCGTTCATATAGTAATACAGATCAAGTAAAGTTGCGCATCAATGAATCATAATTTCATAAAATCATCATTCATCATAGCATATATCACAATTATACATAACGGAAGTAAAGAGCTAAAGCACATGAAATTTTGTGATAATATTCTTGATTGATCTTCAATATAGGTTTATAGACTCAATACTTCCCTGCACACTTAGCTGTAGGGGTCCACATACTCAGTTGCAGACACTACTATAGGCCTTTGCACACTCAGCTACAAAGCCTTTTCCCCTCTAAGACTACTTATTTGTGCTAGACTCCTTCGCTCGTACCCATAAACAAACTTCCATTACTTTCCTTAGACTCTCTAAGGCACACCTATTTATACAGTCCCATGGTCTGCAGACCATGCGTAGATCTTCAAAAAACCAACTCAAGCTTACGTAAAGGAGGGTAAAACCCTTTTTTGACTCTAAACTAGCTACGTGCTCTGCGACCACAATTTACGGAGACTTTACATCTTTTTAGATGAAAACTTGGGCCTTTGCCCCAAAACTGACCCTAGGGGACCCCATCCCAATATGCCCCCAACACAAAGGTTGTGACTCACTCTCGAGTCACCCGGCTGGCGTGGTGATCTTGCTTTGAAGATCCCCCAACTCTACTTGTACAACCACTACTTCAGTCGCGCTTTGTGTGGCTGTCTGCTTTACTTGCTCCACCAGTTACTCTGTGGTTCGTCCTTCACTAACTCACTTAATCTTCTACTGTGTAAGCTACAAGTTCGCTAACTTTTCCTGTATGTTGGCTGATACCGAGTAGGCTTCATCCAACCAAGGACCCAACCTAGCCTTAAGGTCTGCTTCCTTTTGTTTTGTTGCTTCCACCTGTGCAAGAAGTTTTTTTTCCTCCTACAACTTGGCGAGGTGCTATGCTATAGCAATGGTGTGCGCCATCACCCTAACCTCATCGTATTGCTGGTGGAGTTCATGAATCTGTGTATTCAAAGTATGCATGATGGGATCTTCTTGCAGGGCCATTACCACTTCCATGGCATGTTCAAATAAATTCGTTTAGTTAACTACTGCATCATTCACAGTAGCAATTCCTTCCTTGACACTAGCTTTGTGTTGTTCCCAAACTTCTCATAGAGTGGAAGGCTGTGACTTGAGCTCCAGTTTTGTGATTTTCATATTAATTTCAAACTAAAATCTAGCCATTTCTGCCTTAGCATCACGGATGCCGGCAACAAGTTTCCGGATCTTAGCATCAAGCGGTGCCTCCTTAGGTATGTGCAACTTCGTCATTGTCCTGCATGCCTCCACCACCGCAACCACCAGTTGGGCACTCTATGCCTAGATTGTTTCCTTTGGCTTCAGGGCCTCAGTCCTCTCGGTGGACATTTTCTCATTGTTCACTTGATATTCACTTATTAAGTTGACAGCGTGTTGCTCCCACGCCCTCAATTCCACCGTCACACTTGTCTATAGCACGTGAAGATATTCATTGGGGAGTGTTACGACATTGAGGCCAATGTTCTTTAGAGTGCTCATGATGACCTTGTCATCGATCGATTATGAGCTTAGGGACCCTTCTGGCAGTGTGATTGTTGTGAGGTCAACTGACCTGACAAGTTCTGCAACCTGACTTGTCCCTGGTGCCAGACTCGTCTGTGCAATGCCCACCTGACCTGCTCCCACCTCTATGCTACTGTTCTCGATATGTAGTTTGCGCATATACTTCTGAATAGTACCTAATGACTACAAGTGTTATTTTTCAAATTGCTACAATAATTTAGTGGTGGTGTCACGCACTTTGTCCCCAATCTCGTCAAGGTTGCCCTCTGTCAGTTTAATGGGATCCAGTAGTGGCTTAGTCACCTTTGAATTTTTTCAAGGCCCCTCCATCTATTGTTCTCTGTACCTCTTGACCCGAAATGGAGTGCTCTATCCTTCATCACTGGCACTTCCCTACACTGACTGCTCTTCTTCCTCGGTCTAGGGTGAAGGGGATTTACTACTTTGCTCAGAGTCACGCTGCTCTTGTTTAGCCTGCTACTTTATAGTTCACTCTTTTTCTAATTGGGCCTTCTCCTCAGCCTCTTTCCTTCACTGTGCAGCCAAACTCTAGAACACCTATTTCGCTACCTCCTTCTTCTTCTTCTCCACAGAACTCCCAACAAATTTGCTGGTACCCCAACTAGGTTAGAAGAAGACTGTCAATCTATTGGCCATCTCTTGATGACCTCCTAAATCACATCATATGTGGAAAGATATGGCAAATTGAACCACTTTTGCTTTGGATCCTTTTGTGCCCTGATATAGGCATGGTGGAAGTCTACCTTGAACCCTCTATACTTTGATAATTTCTCGTACACGGTTGGGGACAACCATGGCCACTGGTTCATGGCCATGCAAATGCTTAACTCCATCAAAACCCAAAAAATGTACATTTCTGTGACTCGCACGGGGTCCTTCATGGCCCAAAGGGAGGCAAATTATGCAGCCTCTTGCAAACCTACCTCCAATGGGGGTAATGAAATTTCCTTCGACAACTCCCAAGTGTCTAGCGTGATAGAGAGCAACAACCACACACAGTGGAAGGTCTTTCTCTCGTCTTGAGCCTCACAACAATTTGAAAGGAACTTGCTACATAGATAGTATGACTAGTTAAACTGCACGCCCTCTGCACATTGTGCAGCTAATGAGATCACAAGCACTAGAACCTCATCTCACGCACTTCCTCATGACCTTACCAACTAGTATTTGCATCACAATTTTCACCATGGGGTTGTTAATGGATGTTATCGAGTACTCGCGCAACTTCTTGATAAACTCAAATTTTTCCTTCATCTTTTCTACTAAGTCACACTCGCTTGTTTTCTGCCAAACTCCTTGGCTAGATTTAAGCCTTCATTCGGTAGGAGCGTGATCCTGTGGACAAGAATGTCTATGATGGAGATAGGCATGCCAAGCCATAAGCAACCATCATGCACCAAAGTCAACAGTTGCTTTATACAGGTGATATTGATGTTGGAGCAGTGATAGTGGGGCACCCATAGCAGGTTCAAAAACCTCGATTGATATACTCCGTGAATCCACTCAACTGGCTCCAACGAAGTGACACGAGATTCTTTGTAATACACCTGTTTCATGTAAGTATCCATTGCGAGGTGAGGGAACCTCTCATGGTCAGCCAAGTCCCAGTCATCCATCTTTAAAAGGGGAACCCTCATTAGGCATAAACCTTCAAAGGTTATATTTTCTGGAAGCAGGAGCGTGTGAATGCCAAATTTATCCACATCTGGGTCCCTGGTGACCTTCACCTTTCCTTTGCATAGAGGGATATACTCTTAAAACTTGGAGATGGGCTCTGTTAGCACTCAAATCTGCCTCAGGCTGAGGAAGGCAAAACTCAAGGCAACATCAAACCAAGCTCAGCCTCGTAGCTAGCCCTACGAGGACAGGAGAGGGCTCTCTCCAGTCAATCTCGATGAAATGAGCAATAGGGTGCGAGATGACTTAAAATGGGAACTGATTTTAGGCTAGTAAAGAGATAAGCAAGTTTGAATTTGATTTTTTTTGGTTTTGTTTGGAGAAATGGGAAAAACAATTTTGGGTCCGGGGATAAGGCCAGATCTTTGCAGAATTCGAGTTGGGGCGAGGTAGGCAGTAGTCTTAATGCTTTTTGATTAAGTGTATGGATATATCAGAATGAAAAGGAGCTGAAGAGGGAAAGGAAAAACATGGATCCTCTCCAAACAGGCGAAAACATGTAAAACTAAACAATTTCAAAGGCAGAGCACTGAAATCAATGGATTCAACCTCATTTACTCATTCATTTAGTTTCAGAAGCATAAGAAGGGAATGGCATACATTAAACATGAAGGAAACTTACAATAAACTGAGAGAAAACACCGTCAAGAACTGAAAGCCACAAGAATCCCAATAGGTGTTGCAAAACCTCTGATCTTTCCTTAGCCAAAATATGAGAAATATGTACAATAATGTGCCAAAATCTTTCCCAAGAGTCCAACCTCTCCAACCTCTGAAAATGATTGAGAAATTACATCATATAGACCATCCTAACCCCTTTCCATGCCTTTAGGGGTCGAATTCCTCCTTCTAGGAGCAGTTTCAACTAATTCTAAACAAGGAGCTAGAATATAGGCATCCAAACAACCTATCTCTAAAAGAAGGGAAACCGATTCATTACATTAAATTTTTGCTATTTTGTAAATGAATCATCCAGAATAGGTAAATAAGTGCCAAAGTTACATCATACAAATCAAATTACGTCAATAAAAGTCACATATTACATCAGAAGGTGAAACTGGTGAAAACTGGCTGAATTCTTGAGCAGGAAGATGAAAATTTGACCAAAAATCTCTATGCGCCGCGCGCCTGAGCTCTATGCATCACACGCCTTTCAGCCTACTTTTGGGGCACTTCCCAACATCAAAATCAATCTCACAATATCTGGTTGGAAAGCCCTAGATGTCTGCTATCCAGTCCAAGTGGAATTTCCCAATTTGGAGCTCATTTTCCCCTTCAAAATGTCATTCTCCCAGAAGTACTTCCTATTGGAGCAAAAGGTGGCAGCAAGGTGGTTTTCATGGTGTTTTTGGGCCTTTTGATGACCCAGAACTTGATGAAAATATTCGGCAATACTTGAGCATGCATAAATTACCATGAAAAACCCAAAAATATAAATTTTTTCTTCAGCAAGTGTCCCAATCATAAGCGAGCGCGTCGACGCGCTACACGTTGAGCTGAAAAATCTGTTTTGTAAGCCAATAATTTCAAAATGACAAATATTTCTCCGAATTTGCTCAAATTCGGAGCGAAGACCCTCCATCATGTATTATGTCCAGCCAACGAAGCCTCGGCCAAAATTTGGAGTGGATCAGGCCTTTTCTTCCGTTTTAGTGCTCCGCTCAACCTCCTCTTTAGAATCTTCATTTTTGCTTTGCAGACATGCATGCGAGCCCAATAATGATTTTTCATATGACGAAGCATGTCTTTGTCTCTATTAGCCTTCGCCAAAAGCTCCTCTAGACGTCGATTAATTTTCTCAAGCCAAAACTTTCGCTCAAAAGGTGTCAAATTGCCATGTCTTTTCCGGGCCAACTCTCCATGAAAAAAACAGTCATTGTTTTGATTATGAGGGGATTTGACAAGTGAGTAGAAAAGAGAGTAATGCGGGGGAAATAACTATTAGGAACAAAAGTGACAATAGCCCTGGCAGTGTTTGAAAAATGTCAGTGGAGGATGTGGACAAGTGAAAATGGGACTATGTCATGACATGAATGATAAACAGTGTGAAAATGACAATGGCCATAACAATGACAGTAGTGATGTAATGGCAAAGAAAGAGCGTGAGGCTAAGGTTAATAATGAGTAGGGACACCACTGAAAATAGATGACACAGGCATATATCAATAGCACAAGTTTGAAAAACCCCCACACAGTCCCTAATATTTGTTTCAAACCCTAAGAAGTGAATTTGGAAATAAACATAGGGTTTTACATTTCACACATGTTTCTCCACATTCAAAACTCCATAATCATGTCTAAAATTCACTGAGAAAACATAGAGAACCTACTTGCAAGCAGTTGGAGGCAATTTGGCATGAATATGGATGAAGGAGAAAAAAAATTTGGCTCTGAGTTTGTATGCATTGCGCACTTACCCAATGCGTAGCGCGCTCCCAATGCGTAGCGCGCATGTAATTTTGCACAGGCCAGTGAAGCTATATGCGTAGTGCGCTCCCAATGCGTAGCGCGCTACATAGTGCATTTTGAAGGAGGCTTTTGGAGGCCTTCCTGGTATCCAAAGTGAGCATGTGATAGCTCATTGGAAATCTCTTGAAGTCTACTTTCCAACCCAAGTATAATTTTTCAATTTGGAGTTCATTTACCCTGTCAAAATTTAAATCTCCCAAGACTTGTCAAAATGTGCCAAATGAGGCTGACCAAAGGCAGAGTGCTGTTATTGACTTGGTACTTGTATTGCTAGGTGTTTGTTTCATAGAGTTTTTTTTCCTTATTCTCTTATTAAATGACCAATGAGAGTGGGGCTACTTTTATGGGGTAAAGGATCCCTCTTCACCATCAACATCTGAGAGTTCCTTTAGTGATGTCTTCTTTAACACCAATTAGGCTGATATTTTCCACTTCTCTTATTTCAACAACACCATTCTACTTGCTTTGGGCCATCCCACTAGTTTCTTTTGCAACCTTAAAAAGCTAACCAAACTTATTTGTATCCCTCCATCCATACAAATATATGTTTGGAATGGTAGAAATCCTCAGTCAACCTTTGGGAGTTGGGTGGTTCCCACCTAGGTCATTAATCCCTATGGTCACGATATCTATCATGGGTTAATCCTCTTTAGGAAAATTGTTATGGGAGTTTATATTTGTCCCTAGCTAGTTTGAGGGAATAATGATTTTAGAGGAACTTTTAATCCTTGTGAAATTTTATTTTAGTAGAAATTTTATTCTCTAGAGGTTCCTATTCCTTTAGAGGGGCTAACTTATCTGGGGGAAATATCCCCACTAGTTCCACTATGCCCATGATATTTCATGCTTACAACAATGTTTTTTACCCAAGAGGTATCCCTTCTAGTGCAGGGTATAATACCATTAATATCCATGCTTGTCAGAGTTCCTTTGAATTTGGGCAAAATCCCCCCCCGGGGGAACTAATCCTTTCACCATGATAAGTAGTCTAGAGGACCAATACTCTGGGTATAGTCATTCCCTCGGTCAACCATCCTCTTATGGAAATTATGCCCCATATTATAGCCCTTCTTTACCTCTAGACCCATTCAATTAACACCAGATTTCATTTATAGCATCCCTTGATTTGTCTAATTTGGATAAGTTAATAAATGACTCCATGTTCCATGATCCTTAGTCACATCCAATGCCTACGAATTACAATCTAATATATCAAAGTTTGAAGGAAATCTAAGAGAGAACTCGACCACAAATATTGCCACCTAACATCTATGGTTTTCCTAATATTCCTTGGTTGATGATTGTATCAGGTTGAGACTCTTCTAGAGAACCCCAACCATAGATGTTAAAAAATGGTATATTGGATTAGATAAGGCATCCTACAATAACTATTTTTCCTTGGAACAAACTTTCTTGAATCATTTTCAATTACCTTTTTGGAAATATATTGGAACCAATCTCCTATCGACCTTCAAGTAGGACTCCTCTACCCATATTTATGATCACAAACACGAGTGGAGGTGAAGGAAATGATTGATTAGGAACAATATTCTTGATTCTCTGCATAAATAATGGCTTACCCAAAACATATTACTACCTATTTCCAAGGATTTCACCAAGGTCGAGGTTTCCATCGAGGAGAAAACCATGTTATGTGCCCATTATTTAAACTTGTTTTACTCTTAGAGAAAGGTTGAATTTCCTTTTAAGATATATCAATGGGATCATTTAACTCATGAATTCCTAATTATGGATGATATTCATCATTTTCTTATGTAATCAACTATGCCTCAATAGTTGGATATTTTGATACACCGATTCCTTTCCAAACCTCAACATAAAATGGTTGTACAACCTCTTCCTAGTGGCATGGGAAGCCAACATTTTCCCAAAGGCTCAACACCGATCCTTGTGTGCAATGGGAAAGTCATTTTTTTTAGGAGAGCTAAGTATTATGAGACTTGAGAGTCTAGTTTTTCTTCTAAGGACCCAGTCATCCCCACTATTCCTAATGGGCCTATCACACTAGATAAAACTTTAGATCTAGTGGTTCACCCACCTAAGGGTGTTCTTTGAAATCAGCATAAAATCCCAATGTGTGGGTTTCCCATCACTATCATATTATTGAATATCTAGCCCAAACACCACGTGGCATGCTTTCCTTGAAGTATATGCAAAGTTTCCTTATGAAAGGTAGAGCCTTGTTAACTTCTATGGGAGGGGTTGACCCCTCATAGTCAAATTCGATCATGTTTGATTTTATTACCAATAATTTTAGTTATCTAATCAGGTTATCTTTAAAATTTTGGTGCACATCCATAATTGGGATGTGTGCTTCACTGTTTTGGATGATGGATCTTCAGCCTATATTATGGGATTGCCATGCTGGAAAGCTCTTGGTTCTCCACCACTCATTAAGTCAAGTATTTCCCTTCAATATTTTGGTGGTCATACGTTTCTTCCTCAATGTGTTCTCCCAACATTTTCCTTCGAACTAGGGGGGAAATTATTATCATTGATGTGTAGACATTGTTGACACCGCACTTGATGATAATGTCATCCTTGGATGTAGTTTTTGGTATGCTATGATTTTTGTAATTTCATTGGTTTTTCATGTTCTTCACTTTCCCCATGAAGGTAAGTCTGATTACTATTGATCAACCTAATTATTGTATGACGGTGGCCAAATTCACCACTATGGGCACTATTGTGCCATTTTTTGGAGATAACCCTATGGAGTATGAGAATTTCGATGTGGGATTGTTTAAAATACCATCACTTATAGGTGTTTTTCCCATATCCCCACCTAATATTCCATCCAATTCTATTTCTGCCATGCACATGGTCTCTTCCATCACCAATGGATTCCATCAGTCACATGACTGTTGGGTAGTGTCATATCTTTCTGATGTAGACTTGTATGCTAATCATATGCTTATTTTCATGGAAATATTTCCTCCTCAGTATTCCTTTCAACACTTCCTTATGTTGATTAGAAAATCCATCCCAATAATGAACACGATCAGGATTATTTTCATACAGAGGATGTTGCTCTTCATATTCCACATGACTCCCTCAACAACATGTTACTTTCATAGAAAGTTATCCTAAAGGTTATCAATTTCATTTATAATCCAAGGGATCGTATGCCTCTTGATGTATCTATTCTACTCGACTAGGAAATGGTTGATACTGGAAAAATAAATCTTGAATTGGGCTAGGGGAATTTTCTAAGCCATTCACTGAAGTGCCACCCTTGAACTAAGTCAAGTATTGGGTTTCTAATATTGAAATTGGAAATTAATTGTCCAACCCAAACCCTCCTATTGGTGTGCATATTTCACCCCTTCCATGTCTTCATAATCATTGTCATGGAGTTGTACTAGATCATGAGGTCACTCATTCTTTATGTCGTCATGTATTTCTTGATAAAAATATGGTTCTAGGTTTTCCATGGAATCATTAGCCTTAAGGAATATGGAAATTCAAATTAGTGTGTTATATTATGTTGAAAATGGTGCATGAGTTCATACACATCCTTAGGAATTTTTGTCTTGTGCTCGATAGTCGTAACTACATAACATAACCTATTACACTATGTTATGCCTTATAGATGTGTATTTTAGTTTTTGTTTGGTGTATATGGAGAACATTTTTATAGTACATAATATATTCCAAAAACCCTAAAAAATATAAAACTAAGAAAAAAAATACACCTATTTTTATCTGATTCATGTTTTAGTTCTTTGATTATGTCATTTAACCATGGGAGTAGGGTTTTTTTGGATGGATTTTATATGATAGGGTGGCGTTTTTAGTGTGAAATCCACATGAACTTAGGTGTATTTTTCTTAAATCTGGCATATAGGGGTACGTATTTCTCTTCCATCTTTGTTGCATTCTTGATCATATTTTTCATCTTCATTGTGCCCTAAATCCAATCCCATCAGGTTTCTAAATAAACCCATCTATGTTTTAACATTGTAACTTACACAGTAGAGCCTTCCTTTACATGGACAACCTATTTTAGGAACAATTCACCATATTGGTGTCCATGTTGCATTTGTTTATTTACTTGAAATCCCCCCTTTTAATCCACCATAAATCTAAATGTGAGCCCTCATTTTCTCTTCGTTTTCATCTTTGGGTTGTACCCAGTGAGGATTTCACCACTTCTTACCTTATGATAGCTACTATGCATTGCATTTCTTCTTTATGCATGTTGATATTCCATGGACATGTTTCTCGTCGTTGTAATAACATCACCCTGGACCTATTACTAGCTTTCACTAACTTTTCCTACCATTCCTATAGAGACCTCTATGATGAGTGGGTTTATTGGCCAACTTCCGTGTTTCACTTTGCTTAGGGTGATTCCATCAACCCAAAGTAAGTTACTACCCTTTATATCACTCGTTTCTCTAGGAAAATATCCCTTTGTATTCTTCTCATGCACATTAATCTTAAAAGTAACCAAGCATACTTTTATCTCTTTTTCAAGCTCATTAAAACCTCACGAAGAAGACACCCTTGTATCAAGCTTACTACTATCTCTACCTTAACCTCATTAAGCCATGAAAAAGGCACCCTATTAAGTATCCTTTTATTTTATTTTCATGATAATTAGAACTGAACACAAAATACACTATCGATCTTGTCTTCTCTTTTATGCTTTATAAAATATGGAGGAGATATCAATTACTAAAAATAATGGGGAGGAAAACTAGTTTGATCATTCTATTAATCAAAATGGCATTGTCATTCATGTCAGTATTGAGCATGGAACTTATTTTTTTCAGTACCTTACAACTTGGTTTTAGCTTTCTTAAGAACTATACCATACATATGGGTCTTTTTACTCCTCTAATTGGTTAATATGGAGTGTGCTTCAATGCCTCTTATGTTGTTTCACGATAACAGATGGTGCTCATTAGTGAATGCTTCCAAGTCACTTTTTTGTTTTTCCATTACATGCTCATGGGAAGTCTAAACTTTAGGGAGACATCTATCGTCCTTGTCAGCCTTTTGTGTTGGTCATCCTTGTCAGTTGTACTTAGCGACTTCATATTTTCACATCATCTTTTAGTATTTTCTGTGTCAATTGATGGGCAATACATTAAGGTTATCCTTTGACATATATTCTCCTATTCACTTCAGCTCATTATCCAAGATCTTAATCTAGGAAATAATAGTACTTTGGATCTTGTATTCCTTAGCGGTATGCCTCCTCATGATCAATAGTGGGTTAACCTCATTAACCCATGATCAGGCAAGTCCATGAGTTTTTAATGTCAACACAATTATTCACACTTTGTGGGTTGCAATAGGTAACATTGGTTCCAATTTCATCATTGGTGGACCCCCATGCATCCTCTAATGCTATTATCTCAATTAGTGGTAATCATAAGGTTTCTACCATGCTTGAAATAAACTCATCTATTCATATGTTGTAGATTCGTACCATTAGGGTTTAGTAGAATACCTTGGTTTTAAGTACATTTCACTGCTATATGCCACCCCACCCAGGCCATGTTGTATTTTGTACAATCTTATGTACTTTAAGAATTACTCGAGGGAACTTTTGTTCTATGTTTCCATAGTCCTACTAATGTATGTTGTAATGCATACACCTTAGGTATGGTCTTATTATGATTGGGACTTCGTTGAAAATGTGGCTCTGATTTCGATCCTTTGTTTTAACTCCTTCGTCAAAGTTTTATATATGTTTATGCAATGCATTTTTTCAATCAGTTTTTATTATGACCTCATTCATTAGGGTGCATCTATTATAGCCATTTTTTCCATATTATGTAAATAAAACAAAATTAGTGTCAACCCTTTGAGGTTGTTGGCTTCAGTTTGTTTCTCTTTCCCATCATCTGTGCACTTCTAGCATCCCATCACTACCACAAGCCTAGCATCTTGTCACCTATCACTCCATTGCAGTCATATAATCTGTCACTTGGTTATAAAACTTTCCTTCATGTTAAGAGCGATGGAGGTAAAAATTATGTAAAAACTCCTTCCGGAGGAGATCAATTCAAAACATCTTATCCTGAGTTTGTTAGGGGTCAATTGTTGAAGAATATTATTATTCATAACTTTCCATGGCCTTAGGTGTCTAAATACATCCTCCCATATTTAGGAAAGGCCTATTTAGTGAGACCTTCTCAAGGGTGAATGAGACAAAGAGTTAGAGATAGGTAAGTTATGTTTGAGGAATATCACCAGAAAAATATTTCCTTACATGTAAAATGAGCTCAGTCTACCAATAAGCTAAGGGAAGTGGAGAGCTAAGGCATAGTAGAAGAATTTTTGCTACAACTAAGGTATATTTCCTTATACATTTATCATTATGATATGAATACAAATAGTTTCCTTCTCTATTTTATATTTATGTTATCAGACATTTGATTGCGTCATTTCATGTTAATATACCTTCCATGGAGGAAAACCTTGTCCTTGTATGTTTGTTCTTGTGTTTAGGACATTTTTTCATTACAAAAGACACCCTCAAAATTTTTTTACACTTGAATTTACAAGCCTCCTTGTGATCTTATGAATAGACATCTCGAGCTGTTCATAGTCACTTAATGATTGGTTGATATTTTTCCAAGTCCTTAATTTTTGTTCTAAGACTCTAACTGTCAAATTCACTTTCTTAAACATGCTTATATTTTGATGCATTCATAAGTGTACCATTTCCTAGCAAGCCTAGTATTTCACGTCTATCATTTGAAGACAGGGACTACGCAGTCTTAGAAGACAGTGCCTATGTAATGCTTGGTAATAGTGATTGTGTAGTGGCCAGTGTGAGACATTGTGAAGCTCTTAAACATTACATAGTGCCTGATGACAATGCTTCTACAATTGAAAAGGATAGTGACTACGTAATCCATGTGGACAATCAATGAAAAATTTTAGTTCACAATCTCACTCACTCTTAGTTGAAAATGTACCATAATCTAGGTGAGTTTCTCAACTATCACTTTTGTGTGTTTTTTTCATAAGTGTCACTTTCACTTTCGTAACTATCATTTTTGCATACTTTCACTTTTGAAAGTGTCTCTTTTTCTATCTTTAGCTTTTTCATGTGTCACTTTCACTTTCTTTAGCTTTTGCAAGTGTCATTTTCACTTATTTTCACTGCTGCAAATATCACTTTTGATTATTTTCACTACTGCATGTGTCACATGTTGACGCACCACTAGAGGCATATCTAACACTCTCTTCTACATTATATAATTTTATATATCATAAGAATAATCACTAGACACTCTCCCACAACTTAACACATTTTCTAGTTTTAGTCACCACTTGTGTCGTAACTTTTACTCTAAGTGTCATAATGATACGTTTCAATTGTCGCACTTAGAAAAACTGTTTATTTGCTATCGTTTCAAGGTATGCATGTGGGTATTGAGTATTGTACATTATATAGGCTTGTGTTTGATGGTATATAGGTGTGTGATTCTATTTTGGAACTTTCTTATATCATGTGCTCTCTCTTATTCCATGATCCAATACTTAGCCATTTTGGGGCTTTCCCTATCTTTGCACTTTGCATACCTAAAATCCCAGCCACTAGATGAACACATTGCATAATATTATCTAGAAAGACTACATTCCTTATCTCCTACAAATTCATTCCATGCCATTCTGAGGATAGCCTTCTTCACAACCACAATGCGCAATCCTAAAGCATAATCTCTTAAGTCTTTACTACTCACACTTTCTCATTGTGCCCAATGATAACCTCTGTCTACCTTCATTATGTATGAATTGGATAGTTTTATAGGAGTATGGAGCATCCTCCTGATCACTGTTGAAGAGAACTACAGAACTACACAATTCATTGATCCTATCCTTCAATCCATACACAATGTGCAATTATAGTTGTTAGTCTTACCACTCCTGCTGACTAAAACCCTCACTGCACAATTCCTCACCTTTTATTGCCTCCTAATACACTTTCTACAACTCTAGTGGATAGTGGGGTCAACTCTCAGTCCTTGTGAAACTCAAGTATGTAATCCATTCCTCCTCTTCCCTAAGCACTATGTATTAAGCAGTCACAGTAAACAGTCACTCCATCCTTGTCTCTTGAACTTTCCCACTATGCGGAAGCTCCGTCAATAATCTGCTACTATGTTAAATGCATATTTCTATTCAATAGTGAGGCATGCCTAGACCTTTGCAGCTGAGAAATACATAATACATTTTCTCTTTCTCTCTATTGGGTAACTTCAACCTTCAAGCCCCTAGTCATAGTCTATGGCACTTCCCACACATGCTTCTATCTTCTTCTTTCCCTAGTGTAGTGTGCATTTATAGTACATATTATCCCACTTATTACCTCTTGTAACTATGTAATTCTCCCAAAGATGCCTCTCCCTCTCAACCCTTGCACAAACCCACCATAGTCACCACTTTCCATGAGAGAGAAAAGGTAAATGGTTTTCAGACTGATGTTATCTTATCATGAGTAGACTTCATTTGCAGCTGTTATCATCTCAACATGGAAGGGTGATGATAAAGGGAGGTTACCAAGGAGTGGTTATAACAAGGAACTTGTGATGAAGAAGCAAAAGGAGGAACCATCATGAAGGACATAAAGAATCTTGGACCAAGACAAAGAAATGACAACTCTTGCTGACTTGGAAGGTTCCACCACTAATTAAGACCCTTTAGAAGGTAGAGATAGAGTACAAGAAAATATCCATCATGAAGAAGTCAAAGACACAACAACAAATAGAATATATTGGCCTTTATGCACTATGGAATCTTATGTCATTGTCACCAATTCATGGATTCTCAAAGTGTCACCACAAAAGTAATATGAGTTAATGTATTTTTCCACATAATTTATGGAAGGTAATTATTGTATTTTCAAAATTAATAAAATGTAAAATGTGTGGAAGCCCAAGGGTCCCACATTAAACGTGAAAATTCACTAGAAAGTTCTAAAGTCATATAGATGCTCAAAGGTCACATATGAACTTGAAAAGTCATAGTAGGAGCTCAAGAGTTATAAGTGAGGTCAAGAGTCACATGGGAGATGGAGCGTCACCTAATTTCTTATAAATACACCCTCATAGCTCAAGATAATTGATTTGAGACTTTTCACCTTGGCTTCTCTAGCTTGGCATAGGAGAGAAGATATTTCTTTGGAGGAGCAAGTAGTGACTTAATGTTCCACTATTGGGTCTAGTGTGGCAATATTGTAATTGTGTATCCTCAGAATTTCACTCTATGTATTAAGCTCTTAGAGACAAAGAATTTTTGTGCATATGTTGTGAATTATTGTGAAATTATTCTTTCATTGTTTCCAGTGTATGTTTATGTTAACACATACTAATGAAAATGAAATATTTCATTGGCTTTGGTATGCATCTTGTTGAATGTGCATTGTTACTTGCTTTTATGATCATTGTTATCTTATGAACTACTTTACAGGTTAATAAATGGCTGCTTCATGCTCTTGTGTGTGTCTTTTAGGATATTACTATTACTTTTTTTCTAAAGGAGCACTGTCTCTTTTCCCCTCAGTGAAAGTACCTCATATACATTGCAATTTCATGCCTCACAATGTCAACTTGCTTGTTTCAAAGATTGTTTGCATAATCTATAATGTTGATATTCATAGCCAAGGAAAAGACATATAATAATGGTGATCAAGCCTATTATTTAGAGGGGACCCCTACTCCAAATGTTGAGGTCTAGTTGGGACTCCATACAATAGAAACCCCCTTTTTAACAGATTTCCAGCACTGTCAATAGTGGTAGTAGAAGGAGAGCTAAATGACAAGCTATACCTATTGAGTCTATTTTGAATCTCTTATCTTGAATGGATCATTCCCAAATCATAATCCCTGGATGTTTCTCTAATAGATAAAATCTTATGCTCCCTATGGAACTGAATATTTATAACTTGTCTCAATTAAAGTTTGATGGAAAGGATGGAATATCCATAACTAAGCATACATCTTCATTTCTTAAGTTTTGTGATCTTAGTGAAGTAATTTATGAATATGTTTCTTATAAATTATTCACCCTCATACTTGAAGGCCGATATAAGTTGTGGTGTCATACCTTATCATTCGATTCCATTCATTTATTTGAACAACTCTTAAAGGAGCTTCATCAAGCCTTTACCGGGTATGATTACCAAGATGTTTATAAAGGGGTTATTCAAATTAGAATGAAATATAATGAATCAATAGAGGATTTTTCTAATATATTTGTTTAGCTATGTTATAAATTTCAATATGAAGATGTGGATTGAGTTTCCTTCAATAAAACGTTTCAGCGTTTGGTTCAAATTTCCTTGAAACAATTTCAATATGAATCCTTAGATGATTAGGCTCTCCCAACTCATTTTGATCATAAGACACCTCAAATTCCATGGGAAGAACCTACTTCACCTTTTGTCCCTTATGCTTGGTGGCCTGGGTGCAGGTGAAATGGACAATCGTTCAAATCTGGAAATGATTTTCTGCCAGTTCCAGTGGAATTTCTTCTTGGAGCTCCTTTGGTGTATCAATCATCTACCTCAAAAGTTATCTATTCTGCTAAATTAGCAGAACTGCTTAATTTGAGTTGTAATGACAAGTGATTTACAAGTCCTCTAAGCATCCCACATCACAAATCACAATTCCTCCAGGCTAGGGTTCATTGACTTATGAATGATGCGATGCAATATTAATCCAACAGTCAATAATGATATCGCATGAGGATCTGTGTGACATTTACACACCCTCACAGAGACGGATAAGGTTTATAAACCCTTGGTCTATAAAAATTTGGGTCCAGTTTTGAGATGAACATCTGAACATCTTAAGACCCGATATCCATTGGATAACAAAGGCCATTAAATCCTACGACTCACGAGATTTCTATTAGCACATGGGTTAATAACAAGCCTAACCACCGCAGTTGACTGTGACGTAAGACGTTGAAAATGAAACCAATGGTTAGGAATGAGTGCAGGGCTTCAACCCCGATCAATAAATCCATACACTTCCAGCCCCACAGTTGCTAATACATGGCAAAAAAAAAATTAAATGTGATCACACTAGATCACACAGAACTCTAAATTCTCAGGCCAAAATGGAAATTTAGTAATACATAGAGATACTACAGAGGATGCAACACCTCCGGTATTTACCAATTATACACAAAAATACAAAGAGATATAATTTCTGCAACTTAATCTTATATGGAAAAAATGAGTCGAATCAATTAAAATCCCCTTACAATCATTCAGAACTTACATAAATACGATTTCATCCTAACAACCAGATCCTTAAACACTGGATCGAATTTGGCTAATCTTAAACAATATATAATCTGGTCAATATTCTCCTTGAGAATCAACTGAATTAAAACTGCATGAATTAATTACAAAACCACTCAATCCCTAAATCCTATCTCAAATCCTATCTAGAAAACTTGTAAATTGATAGCTAAATGATCCCACTCCTTTGCTTGTAAATTTCTTTTTGTATTTTTGGAATAAATTCAAAGCCTTTTGTCTTCAAGCCTCATGCTCTTGCATTAGACTCTTGAGGGAAAAAAATTTCATGGTCTCTTGTCCATGAGATCTTCTACAGAACTGCCCAACTTCTGTAGCATGGAATCTGTCATCCAAGTAGCTTCAACAATTGGTTGATCCTTCCATTTGACCAAATACTGAAAATACTCCTGTCCTCTTGTCTTCTTCAATAATTTCTTGTCCAAAATCCTCTTTGGCTTCAATTCCTTTTCTATAGGTAACTGTTTTACCCAATCAATCTCTTGTTCTTCTTGATCCTCTATTGCGTCATCTGCATTTTCACTTTCATACTTATACAAATCAACAACATTGAAAATTGGAGATATTCCAATATCAGGGAGTAATTCAATTTCATATGCATTTGCAGAAAATTTCCTCAAGACTCTACGTGTTCCAATTTTCTTAAACATTACCTTATTATACTCCCTTTTTGGAAATATTTCTTTCCTCAGGTGTGGTAAAACCAAATCTCCAACCTCAGAACTAACTTCTCTTTTCTTCAAATCTACTCTACCCTTGTATTTTATGTTGCTTTCTTGTAGTTGTTGTTTTACCTGTTCATGTATTGTTTCAATTCAGATACTCCTCTCAATTCAGATACTCCTCTTAGGTGCATTCCATAGATTATATGGAATGGACTCTGCCCTGTACTCATGTTAGGAGAATCATTATATGAATATTCTACCTATGCTAATACTTGATCCCACTATTTTGGATGTTAACTTGCAAGACTTCTCACAATATTACCCAATATTTTGTTTACAACTTCAGTCTGTCCATCAGTCTGAGGATGATAAGCAGAACTGAAACTCAATTTAGTTCCAAGGTTCTTCCATAATGTCCTCTAGAAATTTCCAACAAGTTTGGTGTCTCTATCTAAACAATGCTCTTAGGTAACCCATGTAATCTTACAATCTCCTTAAAAAACAGATTAGTAATGTGAGTAGCATCACTGATTTTATAACATGGAATAAAATGTGTCATTCTTGAAAATTCGTCAACTACTACATAAATTGAATCATTTCCTTTTTGAGTTTTTGGTAAACCCAAAACAAAGTCCATACTTACCATATCCCAAGGCCTATCTGGAATAGGTAATGGAACATACAAACTTGTGTTTTGACTCCTTCCCTTTGCATACTGACAATCTTTACAATTTTTCACATACTTTTCCACTTTAGAACTCATTTTTGGCCAAAAACATGTTCAACTGTTCATAAGTCTTGTTTGCACCAAAATTCCCTCCAAGTCCTCCACTATGTTTCTCCTTGATCAAATTCTCCCTCATAGAACAACTTGGTATGCAAAGTTGATTTATTTTAAACAAAAGTTCCTCTTGCAGGAAGTAATCCATCCACTTACTTTTGTCTAAAAAAACAAGATTTCTACAAGCTTCAAATGCCTCTTTAAAATCTAGATCTTTCTCATATAACTCTTTAAGAAAATCAAAACCCAACACTTGAATTTGACTTTCTTGAACTAAAATTATTTTTCTACTTAAGGCATCTGCTACTTTGTTTGATTGACCAGTTATATGTTTAACACAAAATTAAAACTTGGCAAGTATTCTACCCATTTTGCATGCTTCTGGTTAAGCTTTGGCTACTGCATGATATAATATAATGCATGGTTATCTAAATAGAGTATGAACTCCTTGGACATCAAGTAATGTCTCCACTTCTTCAAAGACGGCACCACTGCATAAAACTCCTTGTCATAAGAAGAATATTTCTTCTTTGTCTCATTCAACGTTTCACTAAAATAAGCTACAGGTCTATCCTCTTGACTCAAAATAGCTCCAATGGCTTCTCCACTAGCATCACACATCACTTGAAAATGTTTATTAAAATCAGGTAAAATCAAAATGCGCTTCTCAGTAATCTTTCTCTTCAACAGTTGGAAGTTCTTTTCTGCTTTAGCAGTCGATTGAAATGGTTCTCTATCCTTATTTATTGTGTCAATAGTTGAAGCATTGATCTTACTAAAATTCCTTATGAATTTCCTATAAAAACTAGCAAGACTCAGAAAAATCAGTAGCAAAAAGATAAGGGAAAAGCACATTCCCATCCAAAGAAGGAAGGGTACACCAAGCCCTTCAATGACTCCTTCGACTCGAGAAATGAGAAAGGGAAGAAAGGAAACAAATGCATCTACTGTCAAAGAGGATTCCATTCAGAATCCTCTTGCATGAAGAAACAAATTGACCAAATGGCAGAAATCCTTCAAAAGCACAACCTTGGGGACCACATCCCTCAAGGCACCAAGAAGAAAACTGAGGATCTGCCACACGGGAAAGGTAAAAAATTTCATGCTTTAGTTGCAATTAATTCTTCCCTTGATGCATGGATTATAGATTCTAGTGCATCACATCATATCGATACTGCAAAGGAAGTCTATTCCTCTTTGGATGCATGCAAAGGACCTCCCATCCTCATGGGAGATGACTCACCTATTGAGGTCACCAAAAAAGGTAGAGTGGAACTTTTACACGGAAGCTTTGAAGATGTGCTTCATGTTCCAAAACTTTCGTAAACCTGCTTTTAGTTTATCAGATCACTCATTGTGGCACCGGAAAGAGAGTGGAATTCACTCCAGATGCAGTGAACATATATGACCTACATAGCAGCTTCAAAATTGCAACCGGTGAGGTAAACAATGGAGCCAGACTATATACATTTTCTAAATTTACTGAATCGGAACCCTCCTTATTGCTTACACATGCTGATGATAGTAGTAGGCTTTGGCATGAGAGGTTTGGTCACTTAAATTACAGGTATATGCAGCAGCTAAGCAAGAATGAGATGGTGGAAGGCTTGCCAAATATCAGTTTCTCCAAAGGAGTTTGTGAAGGGTGTGTCCTTGGCAAACATCCTAGAGAAAAGTTTGACACCGGCAAGACTCACAGAGCATCCTCTCCTCTAGATATGATCCATAGTGATCTCATGGGGCATTTTACTCATCCTTCTATCAACAAAGCAAGGTATTTGTTTATATTTATTAATGATTTCTCATGGTATACTTGGGTGTATCTTGTCAGGGCCAAATCTGAAGTTTTTTGTGCACTTTGAAGATTTCAAAGCACTAGTTGAGACACAGTCAGAGAGAAAGATCAAAGCCCTTTGTACAGACAATGGGGGGGAATATGTTAACACAACACTTCAGAACCTTTTCCTTGAGTCTAGCATATAGTTGTATTACAAAGTTCCATACACTCCGCAACAGAACAGAGTTGCTGAGAGAAAGAACCAATCTCTCAAAAAGATGGCTTCCTGCATGTTGCATGCTAAGTTACTGCCTCATAAGCTATGGGCTGAAGCACTTAATTGTGCTAACTACATCCAGAATGGATCTCCTCATAGATCTGTCAATGATCAGACCCCCTTTGAGGTTTGGAGCAACACTAAACTAGAGGTCACCCACTTTCGTGTTTTCGGCTCCTAGCATGGGCTAGGATCCCCTCTAAAAAGAGGAAAGATCTTGATCGACAGAGGATTGAGTGTATCTTTTTTGGATACCTTGATGGTGTGAAGGGATACCGACTCCTTATTTCCTCTATGGACAAGCTCATCATTGAGCGAAGTGTCAAATTTGAGGAAAGTCTTTTGCATGCACCTCAATTCCCACATGCAAAAACCTTTTATCTACCTCATGTCCGAGATGATGACTCAGTACACTCAGATGCAGATACAGAGCATGCAGATGCCACGGTAGAGCATGCAAATGTAGATACAAAGTCTTCAGATACAAATCTAGTGCATGCATATGATGCACCACATCCAAGCCTAGATTGGGCTTCCAATAGTGAATCAACTTCCCCTATCATAAATCAGAGAACAAGGAGCTTACATGAGATATATGCACAAGACCACCCAGCTGCTAGAAATGGTCTTGTGGGGGATAATTATGATCCATGGAGGAATAGCTAAGAGTTTATTGAGTCTCCTCTTGCTCTCACTACCACTAAACCAACACCATCCTGGCATTATCTTTTGGTTCAGTCTTTTGATCCGTAGTCTTATGCTGAGGTTGTTGGGGAACCATCTTGGGAGTTCGCCATGGAGGAGGACTATAACTCCCTCCTTGAGAACCATACCTGGGATTTGGTCCCCCTTCCTTCAGGAAGGAAACTTGTCCGATGCAAATGGGTCTACAAGATCAAGAGTGTTGCAGATGGGCAAATAACCAGACAGAAAGCTAGGCTAGTAGCCAAAGGATTCCAGCAAGTGCATGGCATTGATTATGATGAGACCTTTGCTCCAGTAGCAAATATGGATTCCATATGCCTTGCACTTGCCACTGCGGCTGCCCAGGGATGGGAAGTACATTAGATGTATGTGAAGAATGCCTTTCTTCATGGAGACCTGTCTAAGGAGATCTTCATGGAGCAACCACATGGTTTCATTCAGGATTCATCTTTGGTCTGCAGATTGAAGAAATCTCTCTATGGCCTTAAGTAGGCCTTGAGAGCTTGGTATGCGAATATGCATTCTTTCCTCTTATCACAAAACTTCAAAAGATGTAAGTCTGGTCTGAATGTTTACATGCTCAGGACACATGATTCTCTCCTTATCTTAGTTTTGTACGTGGATGATCTCCTAATCACTGGCAGCTTGGTTTCCGCCATTGCTACAGTCAAGAGGGCCTTGAAATGATAGGTTCTTGATAATGGACATGGGTCCATTACACTTCTTTCTTGGTCTTGAGATCAGATAGGATGCCACAGGCATCAAACTCTCTCAAGCTAAGTATGCACAGGATCTCCTCGAGAGATTTCACATGACTGACTGCAAGCTAGCACCGACTCCTTTTCTGTCTGGGGTCCGCCTTAAGGATGGAGGTGACACTCCATTAGTTGATAGCACTCTCTACTGACAGCTAGTGGGGAGATTATTTTACCTCACCCATTCCAGACCAGATCTCTAATATGTAGTAGGGGCAGTTTCCAGATACATGCAAGAGCCGCATGAGCTACACTGGAATGCTACCAAGAGCATCCTCTGATATGTGCAGGTCACCATCACCTTCGGGATTCACTATGAAGTAGGCACTACATTGAATCTCCTTGGCTTCACAAATTCTGATTGGGTAGGAGACAGGATTGATCGCAAGTCCACCTCCGAATATTCACTCTGTCTAGGATCTGGCCCTATCTGTTGGTCGAGCAAGAAGAAAGCTGTTATTGCTCTCTCTTAAGCTGAGGCTGAGTACAGAGGAGTAGTCAACATCCCCATTTAGGCTCTATGGCTACAACACTTCCTCACTAAGTTGGGCATCCAGTTCCACCAGCCCATTGTCATCTGGTGTGACAACCAGAGCACTCTCAAATTTTGCAGGGATCCAGTACAGCGGTAGCGGACGAAGCACATAGAGAACCATATGCACTACATCAGAGACTTAGTACATGATCAGGTTATTGATGTGTAGTTCTATCCTTCTACGGAACATACTGTAGACATCTTCACCAAGACTTTCACTGAGCAAAAGTTTTTCTCTCTGCACGATCGTCTTGGAGTGAAGGACACCGTTGCTTAGCAACTGTCTTTTCTTCCTCTTTTCTTTTGATTACATTGTATTTTGAGGGGGGTTTTTCCCACGAGGTTTTCCCTCTTTCCTCAATTTTAGTACAAGTTGAACTATATTTTGGGTGACCTTTGGCCTTAGTTGTCAGGGCCCATTTTCTATTTTTCCCCATAGTGGTGTTTAGGGGGGGTGTTGGAAGTACTACACACCTACATGCAGACTCTTAGTTAGAGCATGGGACTACATGCAAAGTTCCTTTTGCATGATTTACTCCTTGATTTGCTCCTTCTGTAACTCCTCAATTGGTTAGTTCTTCTACATGATTTACTCCCTAATTTGCTCCTTCTTTAACTCCGCAACTGGTTAGTTCTTCTGCATGATTTACTCCATGATTTGCTCCTTCTTTCACTCTGCAACTGGCTAATTCTCTCCAGAATTTGTTGTAGGTGTTGAGTCTTCTCATTGATCACCACTATGGTGCATTACCTTGGGATCTTCACCCAATAATGCTTTATCATGATAGCCTTGATCTTCTCTGGATCCATCTTTAACCCCTAGAAAAAACAACAAAGCCTAAATACACCAACTCCTCCTTCATGAATGAACATTTCTTTAAATTTAACAGTAACTTTTTTCATTGTAGCCTTTGTAGGAGATAATTCAGATGTCTCACATGTTCCTCCTTACGTATGTTGTAAACTAATATATCGTCCAGATATACTATTACAAATTTGCCAATAAATTCCTTCAAAACTTCATTCACAAGTCTCATAATGTAATAGGGGCATTCGACAATCCAAAAGGCATTACTATATCCTTCATTGGTTTTAAAAGCAGTTTTCCACTCATCCCCCTCCCTCATTCTAATTTGATGATAACCACTTTTTAAATCTAACTTTGTAAAATATCTTGCTCCACTCAAACAATCCATCAAATCTTCACTTCTAGGTAAGGGAAATCTGTACCTAATTGTTATCTTATTGATTTCTATTGAATCAGTGCACATCCTCAAGCCTCCATCTTTCCTTGGGCTCAACACTATTGACACTACACAAGGGCTCAAACTCTCTCTAACCAGTCCCTTGTCTAACAGTTCCTGAACTTGTTTCCTGATCTCTTCATTCTCTGTGGGAGTCATCCTGTAAGCTGATTTATTAGGTAGATTTTCTCCTGGAATAAAATCTATGTGATGACTTACTTTTCTAATGGGTGGTAACTCATCAGGCAAATCATCTACAATGATATCATAATAACTATCCAGCATCTCTTGAATTTCAATTGGTAAATCAGAAACTTTTGTGGAAGTAATTATTACCTTAGGTTTGCAAACCAACACAAAACTTACCTCATTTTCTTCCATCTACTGCAAGTACTCCTTTCCACTCAACAAAAGGATCTTTGAATCAAGTTTCTTTGATGTATCCTCTCCTTCTATTTGCAACAATGTATGATTGACGCCATATTTGTTGAATTCGTATGTGTTCTTCTTTCCATCATGCATAGCTCCTATGTCATACTGCCAAGGTCTACCCAAAAATATATGACACACATCCATAAGCATCACATCGCACAGAATTTTGTCTCTGTATTTTCCCAACTGCAACTCCACTTTACATTGCTCATTCACTACCAACTGATACGCCTTTTGAAGCCATGACACCTTGTAAGGTGTTGGATGTTTCTTTGTTTCCAATTTCAACTTCTCCACCACTTCTGTGCAGACCAAATTATCTATACAACCGTTATCTATTATCATCTGACAACACTTCCCTTGAACCTTACACATAGTCTTGAAAAAGGTTTTCCTTTGTGTTGGTTCAACAATTTCCTTAGCTGGTTTTAACAAAATTTTGTTGACTACAAAAGATTCCCCTTTCTTTGGTACATTCTTTTCATGTATTACCATTGTTTCTTCCTCTTCATTTTTTGAAAAAATTTCATTTCTCTGATTCATTCCTATATTTTCTGGGCACTCATAAGCTCTGTGTCCCAGCTTGTTACATCTGTAACATCTAACTTTTCTTCCTCTACCTTTGCCTCCTCTTCCTTTAGAAAAAATCCCTCTGCCACTTGCATCACCTCCTGTGGGTGCATGTTGACTTGAGTTGTTGCTAGCTCCATTTCTAGGTGTTGTAGATCTTCTTATACCATCTTGACTTCCCCTTCCTTGGAAAGTAAATCTATTTCTCGCGGACTGCTTCCTCATGAGTTTTTCTTCAGCCTTCAGTACCATCTGATAAGCCTCTTCTACTATTTTAGGAGACAATACACTTATCTCATCTTGAATATCCATTATAAGGCCATTCACATATCTGGAAACCTTCTCATCTATATCATGGATTTGTCTTTCTGTTATACTCACTTTGTAGAATTCCTACATGTATTCCTTTACTGTCATAGACCTCTGTCTAAGATTCTGCATCTGTCTAAATAATGTTTACTGATAGTCACTTGGAAGAAACTTACTTTTCAATTTTGACACCATCCTATTCCAATTCTTAATTGGTTATTTACCAAGTCTTATTTTTTCTCCCTGCACTCCATCCCAGCAAAGTGCTGCATGTCCTTTCAATTTTGTGACAACAAACTTAACCTTCTTTCCTTCTTCTGTTTCTTCATAATTGAAGAATTTCTTCATGTCATTTATCAGGTCTATCAATTCCTCAGGGCTTAAGCTTCCTATGTATATTGAGACTTCAAGTCTACACTTAGATGTGGGTCTTAATACTGACTTAAAGAATCTCATTTCAGGAGTTATATCAACAGGTTCTTCCTTTGCAGCTTCAGCTTCAGGTTCACTAACATTCCCAGGATTTGCATATCTTCCCATTTCCACTGCTTCCAATATCTCTTGCATCTATTGCATAGCTTCCAAGACTTTAGCATTTGCAACTGGTCGTCCTCTTCTTCGACCACCACCTCTTCCTCCAACTCTAAAATCCATGTTGGATTTCTTTTTCCAATCCTTGAGATCCTATTGAGTGTTAGTAAGCTGCTCGGATACCACAAATGGTGGCCTTGGTGTAGGTGAAATGGACAATCGTTCAAATATGGAAATGATTTCTTCAGGTGGAATTTCTTCTTGGAGCTCCTTTGGTGTATCAGTCATCTACCTCCAAAGTTATATATTCTACTAAATTAGCAGAACTATTTAATTTTAGCCGCAATGACAAGTGCTTTACAAGTCCTCTAAGCATCACACATCACAAATCACAATTCCTCCAGGCCAGGATTCATTCACTTGTGAATGATGCAATGCGATATTAATCCAATGGCCAGTAGTCAGCAGTGATCTCAATAGTGATATCGCACGGGGATCTGCACGATGTTTACCCACCCTCACGGAGTCGATAAGGTTTATAAACCCTTGGTCTGTAAAAGTTTAGGTCCAGTTTTGAGATTAATGTCCAATCATATTAAGACTCGATATCCATTGGATAACAGAGGCCATTAAATCCTACGGCTCACAGGACTTCTATTAGCACATGGGTTAAAAACAGGCCCAACCCCTGCAGTTGACTGTGACGTAAGATGCTTAAAATTAAATCAACAGTTAGGAATGAGTGTGGGGCTTCAACCTCAATCAAGAAATGCATACACTTCCACCCCCGCAGTTGCTAATACACAACAAAAAATAAATTAATGTGATCAAACTAGATCACACAGAACACTAAATTCTCAAGCCAAACTAGAAATTCAATAATACACATAGATACTACGGAGGGATGCAACACCTCCAGGATTGACCAATTATACACAAAAATACACAGAGATATAATTTCTGCAACTTAATCTTATATGGCCAAAACAAGCCGAATTAGTCAAAATCCCCTTACAATCATTGAGAACTTACATAAATACTATTTCATCCTAACAATCCGATCCTTAAACACTGGATCAAATTTTCTAATCTTAAACAATATCTAATATGGTTGATATTCTGCTCGAGAATCTCAACTGAATCAAAACTGCATGAATTAATTACAAAACCACTCAATCCCTAAATCCTAGCTCAAATCCTATGTAGAAAGCTTGTAAATTAACAGCTAAAGGATCCCACTCCTTTGCCTGCAATTTTTTTTTTTTTCCCTATATTTTTGGAATAAATTTGAAGCCTTTTGTCTTCAATCCTCTTGCTTATGCATCAATGCTCCTCCCTTTTCATTTCCTAATAAGGTAGTCTATGGTGCTATTGTTGAAGTTGGGGAATCTGAAAATCAAATTTTCAATCCACTCATACCACCTTCATTTTCTTCCCATGGTCAACACTTTATACCAGAAAAATTGGGATGTTCTCATCGATACAAGAAATCTAAGGTGAAGAATGGTCCATTGATTCCCCAAGATCACATTAATGTACATAACCAAAACATTGAATTTGATATCAATAAAAGTGTTGTTTATTCAAGGGAAACATGTCATCCTGTATCATATATATTTCATGGCCCTTTTTACCTTGATTCACTCAATCAATCCGCTAAACTAACTAGTTCTTCATAACTTATTGATTTTCAATCTCCTGGTCCAAATGGTGATCAAGTGCAAGGTGGTCACATTCCACAGGTAGAGGAGGAGTGTGATGGTGATTTAATATCTCTTCTCTCTTTAAAAATCCTCTATGTCAACATGTGTTTCCTTCATTATTAGTTGATCTAGAATCTTGTGATCGTGGCAATCAGATAAAAAAAATCAAGATGCTTAATCAATTTAAAGCCTTGGGAAACCATGATTCTTATAATAATGAATTTATTGATGTATATTATGATGGATGCCTAGGTACATCGACTAGTTTCTTTATTTCTCAAGAAGGCTTCTATTTGAAAGGTTTAAATATAGCATCCGATCCGGTCAAAGACACTTATGGGAACTTCTTCTTCAACTCATTATCACTTGTGTCCTACCACTCATAATAAATTAAATCATGATGAATATATTCCATGCTCTTCGAATTCAAAATTCGATGAGCAAGATTTGGAGTTGACACAAAGTGATAGGGTCACACCTGATGAGGAAGAAAATAATCATACCATTGAGTATGCATTCTATGTCTTGGAATTTCCAATATTGCATGAGGATAATTCTTCAAGATGAGTTTCTCATGGAATTTCTTCAATCTATGTATTCTTGGATACATAATCAGGAGAAGCTTATCACTTGAGTAATATATTCCTTGATGTTGAGAAATATGATTGAGCCAATGATATAGATGGCTACCATCCAGATAATAGTGATCTTGTTATAAATGATAGTATTTTTCCACATGCATTTCAAGTTTTGACTCATCTCTCAGAATGTAATTATTCAAAATTTCAAAGTTCCGAGATTCATCAGGGAGTAAAGGAAATTCAACTCTCATTGGTGGTTATGTGAGGTTCTCGCTATCCTGATGAAGTCCCTACAGTAGGTCAGATTTGGATTTTCTTGCAAATTTTTTTTCTCCATTCTGTTTCAGTGGATGAAAACTCAATCTTGAAATATTTTTATCATTTCCAAGTCAATTTTCCTAATTTTCAAGATGGGGTTTTTGTTCGGATAAAAAATTACTTTAGTTAATTTATATGCATGAAAATATCTTGTACAAAACACAATATTGGAATGTATATATTTCGTGGATGCATTGAGCTATGAAGTTGGTCATTTTGATTATCATGACAATGATTATCATCTGTTGAAGGATGCATATTTGTTAAATGATCCTATGAATAATAAGCTCCTAATCTTTCTTGTGAATGCTATGGTTCTAATCATTTTCATTTTGGCACAAGATATCATCTTGAGTGTTAGTGAATTCTTGAATTATTTGGTGAATAAAATTCCTCTTTTTGAAAAATTAATTTCCTAAGATGATATGAATATTGAATATGATGCAACACATGTTGATTCCGTAGTATGTTGACTGGTTTCCTATATTTGTTATACTAGCATTGATTTTTAATCCATTTGATTTGGATGTTCTTGGTTTAGATTATAATTGGATAAAAGGAAATGATTTTTTTGCATTTAGAACACGAGGAAAAATACTATATTGTTCATAGCATTTATATAACTACTCGAATCAATTTATCCCTATTTTCCAATAACGAAGAATCTTATGATGTAAATGAACCATTTATTGGCCTTAACACTTGCCTTTCAATTAATGATTTTCCCATTTGTGTATTTGATGGTAGTTGTTTTACATTTGTTCATCCCATCAATGCCACAAATTCTTGTGATTCATCATTCCATTCTTAAAATTTTTTGAGGTACTTTAATTTTTGTTGATGGTTATGTCAGGTCCTCATGATCTCGATAAGATTTCAGAATGAGATTAGGTTATCTTTCCTCTGCAAGATTCTCCCATTAATTCCATTGTATTAATTGAAAGTTCATTTCTCAAGAATTTGAGGGTTTGTAAGAGGATTTATTTGGATATTGTTGATGGTGTTGGACCTGCCAACATTCAGGGGATCTCCCCGATAAGAACTCCAAACTAGACCTCATATCCTTTGGAGCAGGAGTCCCAACAATGGGTGGTAATGTAATGCCTTGACCCCAGTAGCTCACAGAGATAATTATAATAACTTTTAGATGAAGCAAGTGTATGACCTTGCGGGGAATCAAGTGTGATGCATGGGGGTTCTAACACACAGAGGGGAAAAGGAAGTGTGCCCCTTAGAAACCTGTAATAGTACGCATCTTGTAAGGAACACATGAGCATAATGAAATCACAAACTAAAATGTGGAATAGTCCACAAATTAAAGTGATGTGTTAATCCAACAACACACATTCAACAATATTCATACAATTGCATACAAAGTATTTCATAAGAAAATTCACAAGTTCAACAACATACATTGCTAAAGAAACCAGAATAGTCCAACTACAATAAAAATATATGCATGAAAGTGTGTTGACTATGTTATTATTATAAGTGAAATTTCCATCCATACATACACCATTCATGGCCACTAGCCACAATATTGGAGCATTACAGTCAAGAACACCTGCTTCTCCAAAGAAGTGTACTTAATCTACGTTGTAGAGAAGCCAAGGCTTGTCACAATACTCCCAAGCCTTTTCTAATAGCCAAAATTTTTTCCCCCAAAAGCATGTTCTATGAGTTATGAGGTTCTATTTATAAAAAGGGTGGGGTGACACTTGACATTCCCCTTTGTGATTCTTTGACTACCCTAATGACTCTTCAACTTCTTTACAAATAACTCATTACATAACATGATGACCTTTAAAATTCCACTAATGACACTTGGAATTTCACTTACCACATATATACAAATAATATTACATTTTCCACATGTACCTATGTGAGAAAAAATAGGTTAGAGACAACCTAACAAGACAAAACAATATGACTCTAAAGTTCAGGGAAAGATCAAATTGGAAACCTTCACTTGGTTCTCAGTAGCGTACTCATGCCAATATTGGTACTATGTGATGATGTCCCCAAAGTTATTGATGTTTTTTTTTTGATAGCATACTCTTGTATCCATAGCATCTAGGTATATGTCTTTGAACTTCTTCCACCTCATCATGAAGCATGTGCAACATGGTGTTAACCATTACAGGACCACTAATGTACTTCTGCATCTTATATGCATTGAGCTCCAAGTCATCCTTGGTGGCCTCTTGCCTTAGATGGTCCATGTACCTGTCGATCTCTAGCCAAACTTGGTTCTTTTGTTTAGCTTTGGTGAGGAAATCGATTGAAGGGATATTGTGTGTTCTCACCATGACATCAAAAATGTTGTACAACCATGCATATGAGGCTTGTATGTTGGTGACGAATGGGGTGAGCTACTCATAGTTTTGGATCAACATATGGACCCTTTATTTCTCTATCTCTCCTTGAGGATTCATCATATTTGGAAAGTGAAGCGGGGACCATTTATACAGCATTGTCCACTCTTGCACATGGGCGATGGAAGCATGCATGTTGTTGAGAGTTTGAACATACTCTTTTCTCCACTGCTATAATCAATGCACATGGATAATTACTTTATGCACAGTGACGAATCCATTATAGAGCTTCTGCATGGTAGTCTGAAGTGTTGATACTTCATCAAGTTTTAGTTTCCTCATCTTTTCCATTGTAGAAACTGTGCTTCGCTCTCTGAGTTGTTTTGCCTCTTTCTTGGCCACCTACAAGTTCTTTGTAATTTGTTCATTCTCGCCCAACAAGAACTTAACATTCGATTTCATTTCTCCCACATAGGCCAAGGTGGCATCGAATATTGTGGCTAGATTTTTTTTAACATCTAACACTATCATCCTTTCCTTCATGAATGTAGGTAACACATGATCATCTAGAAAGTGTTTCCTCTGTCTGTGTACAATGTTCTTTCGTAACTCATCAAATCAAAGATTCTACACATCCATAGCTGAATCATCATCAACAAGGAGAACAAATTCTCCTTTCTCGCTTGAGACTGGTTCTAACATTGGATGTGGTGGAGACTAAGAGGTGACCTCAAGTGCTCTCAGCATCAGCTCGGTGTCTTCATTTTGTGGATCATCCCCTAAATCCATGTCCATCACTTAAATTAGTTTCGTAATCTACTGAGAAAGCTCTTGATCCTTCATCTGTTCACCTTCTTCTTCAGTTCTTGGCTATTCTGACTCCTCAACCTATATGGGCATTGTTTACTCTATCATCACACCTTTCCTTTCTTCTTCCTCATGTTTCTTCTTCCTTTCCCTTTCTCTATTTCTCATCGCATGATCTTCCTTCAACTTCTTCTCTATTTTCTGCAACTTTTGTTCTACTTCCTCCAGCCTTTACTTTTTTTTTCTTCCTTCAATTTTCCCTCTTTATCCATTGCAAAAACTACTTTCTTAGTGATAGGATCTGCTCTCACCTTGTATCTTTGCTCTATGTATGGGTTCTCGATAATCTTCCTCTTTCCCTTGTCCTACGTCGGATTATTGCTTATTATTGTTGTTGTTGTTGGTTCCTACACTATTGCTACCTGCAGAGTATCCTTCCAAGTTGTGGTTATATTCATTGGCTCGTGGAGCTTGGAGTCATTGTAATAGTATATCCAAGGGTCCTCCTCGTGTGAGTAAAATGTCCAGTGGATCCATGTATAGTACACCTTCACACAGTGGTTCTTGCAAGTATCATGGGGATCATACGAATTAAAGTCCTTGGTGCCGAACTTGAACTTCAATATCTCCTTAGCTTTAGCATCCACATATTCCAAGCTCTTAATCTCGTATAATATGATTTGCAAAGGAAGAGCGGGCCATGGTTCCTTCTTCTTCCTAGGAATTCCTACTAATAACCCTATGGAGAGGTGATATGATACCTCTTACATGACTAATTCTCTGTGGCATACCTTGGTGGAACATGTTGAGGATTCTCTCCATGAAACACTCTAATGAAGGTGCCTCTAGGTGAGGCATACAAAAATGGAATGTTAAGTATCACCTCCATTTCTTATTGGGACATGCAAGGTGGATCCTACTCAAAGATCAACTTCCACAATGGGATAATGAAATGGTCAGTCATCCTTGCCATTACTCCTCAGTAGACGCAGTCAGAAAGAAACTTACAATGAATGTTGACGATAGTATCTTTCGGTGTCCATGTCTATATCATGCCAGGAAATAGTTGTTGCGCATAGATTGCATCCAATAAGTATCTAGACATGTAGAAAATTTCTTTCTCATCCTTGGGAAGATTCCAGGCATTAGTCACATGGAATTTCAACAGATAATCTAGCAAGTGCGACCAGTTAAATAGCCTTCCATCACTCACCAATTGGTCCAATACAACTACCCAACCTTCAGTGAAGGTCTGAGTGTTCTCTTGACTATATATTCAACATGCAAAGATGATAAAGAACTGGTAGGATTTCTTGAGAGAATTTTTCTTGTAAACATGATTAGGTGTTTTTATGAACTTTGAAATCTCTTTCACTCAACGCTTAACTATGCCTCTCATGTTCACCTCGCTATGGGTGGCATAGGAAAGTGTGTCCATGCACCTCACTGGCTGAGCTAAATGATAGATCCGATTAAAGTTATCCATCCTAAAGGTGGAAATCTCTATCTTGGTGGCACTATTCAATGTCATAGTCTCTCGATTTGTGTGTGAAACAATCCAGCTGATAATGTCCACACATGGGAAGTTAGGGGACCTGCATGCAACCTTGTATAAGTTTGACCATTGGATATTGATATATACCCATTGGTCCTCTAAGTCTCCATTGATGTCCTCTACAAAAGTATCGTTGATCTGCTACAATGTGAACTTGATTCCCTTCTCAATGACAACTGAGTGTCAGGATAAACTATAAATTTAACTGACACCTAATCGACTGCTTCCCCAGTACTATTGTCGAAAGTTTCCCTTCAAGTAACTCTCTTAGAATTGATGTTAACTATAACTACTAGAGAGATGCTAAAAAACTGTTGTACCTGGAGAGGGAGAGGACACTCATGGCATGCAAATGTTAGCTTAAAACCAAAAGCACTTCAAGACAAGATCAAGCAACAAACCGAGTTAATTCTAGGAGAGATTTTGTAATCCTAGTTCCCAAAGGTGGCTGGATACCTGTTGGAACTTCACACTTCTTAGTTCGAATAGTTAGTGGAGAAGGCTTACTCACTCGAACTGCACAATGCATTGTTCACTCTGGGCACAGGCCAGAAGACACTGTGCATTGTGCAATCCCAGTGGCCACGACATGGAGTTTGGGTTCTGGAATTGTGTAGTGTGTAGTTGGAGCTAGGATAGGGAAGCCTATATGCAGTTCCATAAGCCAAGGCATAGGCCTTGATCTCCTAGAATTCACAGTGCTTGCAAGGGAAAGTGATATTTGAGCAAGGGAAGCCCATATTTTTCCAAGGGGAGTGTAAAATCAAGCAGATCTGAAGGATGGTGAGATGTTGAGTGCATATAGGACTAAGCGATGATGCATGAAAGTGAAACAAGTGTAGGAATCAATCAAACTAAAGGAAAACGAAGCATGTGGAGAGAGTCACCGCAACGACGACTGTTAGTGAAAAAATTGGGTAATGCATGCGACACTTGGGAAAGGAAATACAAAACTGAAAAGAACACTTGTACAAGCCAAAAAAATTTAAAACACCAACATTCATTCAAAAAAAATAGTGAAACAACAATCTCACAAGCTAAACAAGAAAAATCAATAGAAAAAGTGACAAAAGACTAGAAGAGCAAGACTTACCCAGAAATGCGACGATGATTGCACCGAAGGTTCCTTGATATCCTCGGGAATGAAAGAGATCCAAGATCAAATGTGAAAATGATCTCTATTTGTGTTGATTAAATACATTTTCGATTCAGGGTTTATGATGTAAAGGCTGAAAATCAAGGAAAGAGCGACACTTGGTGGTAGTGTCCAAAATAAGTCAAGTGCCTCCTTTAGATTGCTAAAAATAGATCCCTATTTTCTAGGGGTGGTTTTTCTCATTTTAATTTTTTTAGTTTTTGTGAAAAGCTTCCATGCATTGCCTGGAGAGATTTAATAGTTCTGGGAAGGGCTAGGAAACTCTTCGGCTCATGCCCTGAGAACCTTCTTAGCAAGAGTATTCAACACAATTTCTAGCTGAGTGGCTCTAGGCTACCACTCATGCTCCATGTAATTTCCTATCTGAATGCTATCTATCAACTAGCTCTACACAATTTTGGAGTTGAAGGTATTAGTCATTACAATTTCCTAGGCTAAAATGGAAATCGAGAAGGGTAACCTCAAACCACTTTAGCTCAGTAGCTAGCCCTACTGAGCATGAGAGGGATATCTCAAAGTTTGTTATGGGTGATATGAATTTAAACAAAATGAGTTTTAGGCTAAATATATATAATTTTTTGTGTGTTTGTGAAAATTTGGATTTTAGGGTTTGTTGGACTAGGGTTTGGAACCACAAATAGGTCTAGGCTATATGAGTGCAGGGGAAAATATGGAAAGGAGCTAGATATCAAGATATCATGGTGTATTTACAATATTGTAAGTGTAGTATAGAAGAGAAAGTGTAGAAGAGACTAATGAGCATAAGTAAACATGATTTCATTAGCTTAGGAAGACATAAACATAACTATGAAAAACTAGATACACATAGCTTGATAAATAAGAATTATGTATATTTCATTGTAAGGCGTCCATAGAAGGAAGAGATATATTGTAGATATATATGTTTTAGCCATTAGAAAACAAATAGAATTAAGAATAAACACCATGAACTCATTGGGCTATAGTTCCTTAAAAATAGCTGCCATTGTCTCTGTATTAGCTGAAAAGATGATTACATGCAAGCCTCCTCCACAAAAAGTCCAACCCTTCTCTCTAAAAAAGAAATCATACATATAGATTCTCCTAGAATATTTTCCCACCTTCAGGAGTCAAATTCCTTGGTGGAGGAACTGAATCCAAGATTCTCTCAACCAACAAGTGAGAGTGAGAAGGCGAAACACAAACACTTTTTGGAAAGTTTGTTTAGGAGTTTGCTTCCTTTATGAGGCCTAGCAAACATAAAAAAAAAACCTATCATGTACATTTATTCATGCCTACATCACCTATCCTTGAAACAAGTGCCATTAAATAAAGAGGTTTTACTTTGAATAAGTCAAACTGGAAACTAGAGATTTTACGCAGTGAAATTTACAAATTAAAACACAGAAAAATGCAGAAGCGCAACACCACATTTGAACCTATTTTCAAGTGCCTTCCTAACGTCAAAATAAAAATCTGAGAGAATTTTCGAGTGGCTTCTCAAGTTTAGTTTCTAGAACAGTCTTAATTTTTTGAAATTACCGATGGGAAGGCATTCAAAAATCCATTCTCCCAACATTGCTCTAGGCACGCAATTCCTGTCAAAAAAGGGTCCAGAATGCTAGTTTTTTGCCACTTTTTTCCACGTTTCTCAAAATCTGAGCTACCTCTGGAAAATATGAATAGATGGGTCTTTAGAGGATGTCAAGAGATTTCCAAAAATGTTTACTTTTACTAAAATAGATGCATGAGGAAGAAGCACAACGCCAAGGTGCTATGCTCGTGGAACTGCTCAATTTTTGAATTTGGCTTCAAAATTCACAGAAAACCAAAATTGCTCAGAATTGGTTCAAAATTGGTTAGGAGCTGTAAAATTGTGTATGTTAAATCTTCATAGATGCCTCAGCAAGCATCTCTAAGTTTCCTTCATCTTTTTCTTCCTTTTTGGCTTATTTGAGTTTGTTTTCAAGCTGCTTTACCTTCACATCGTCAATCATGTTTTAAGCCTGGTAGTTGTGCACCATATGCTTAAGCAACTGATTGTCTTTGTTCACCTTCTCTAGAAGCTTCTTCAAGTGTTCATTCAGCCTGTTGAACTAATACTTCTTGTCTTGATTTACCTCAAGACCAATTATGTCCTCTAGGTCTAGGTCTTCATTCAACAAAATGCATTCTCGTTCTTCTTGCGATGCCTTCTTTAGGCCCTGTGTTCTTGGCCTTTTCCTCTTAGCTTTCCCCTTTGTTCCTTTAGGTTCAATTGAATCAATGACTACTTTCCCTTTGACAACCTGCTGCAATAACTTGGTTTTCTTTTTTTCCACGATTAATTACTTTACTTTGAGCTAACTATTCTCCTGTTCTAGAAATGAAATTATGTACCTTGCTCTCTCCATGTTTAATGTGAGATCTTTGATCTGATAGTCTTTATCTCTGATCATTTGCTGCATGCTTGAAGTTTGATCCTCTGCCTCTAAATCAAATAGCTCAAATTCATATTCAACCATGTCTCTATCCTGTGTTGCTGATCCCTATTTTGTTGATGTAGTAGGCTTGGCCCTTTTCTTGCCATGAGAAGAAAACAAAAGCCTATTTCCTCTCTTGTACATCCTGGTCACCTCAAGCTTAGGCTCTTTGGTTTTCTCAACTAATTTTCTAGAGGATCCCACTTCCATTTTCTGTGTTGGCAGACTAGATGGTTGATTTGCCACATTAGTTTCATGCCATTTGAGAGCTATTTCCAAAACGTTTTCCCAAGTCATACCTTTCTCTGCAATATGGTGAAGGACTATAGTCTTGATTAGACTATGATGAAATAGGCTAGGGTAGTGGTCCTTTTTCTTCATCTGAATCCTATCTAACATTTTGGCAATGCTCCTACATTGGCAGTTGCACATATTTAGTGGCTTTTGAGAGGTAAAATGCATTAGGAGACAAATATGATAAGCACACAACCTAGATAATCTTCCTTCACATGTAAAGAACTTCATGAAAATCTTCATCAAAGGGGCATACTTCTCAAATAAGTATATGAAAGGCATAACATGAGCATGTTTTTCCCTGTATGGTGTTTTTAAGAAGGTCCTATAATACTCAAGATCTAGGCTCATTCCCTTGAACCAATATTCACCATTGTTTGGTAGCCTTGTAGCAAGTGAAATGGAGGCTACTGAAAAAATGAATTCAACACCAGCGATAACAACACTTTCTCCCTTCAACTGAGTTGCCACCTAATCTATTAACTGCTCATTGAAACCCACCTCACTCACCCTTTTGAAGAAATACAAGCAATGTACATCTTTAAAGTGCTATTTGATAAAGGGATATGAGTTGATTTCACTGCAATTTGATCACTCTTATTTTAGGATTTTCCCTCCCTTGTGATGTCTCTTCCTCTCTGGTGAAGATTCTACCTCCATGACAACAAAAACCCTAGCAGCAGAAAATGAGAAAAACTGTGAGGTATGAGTGGAAAATGGAGTGATGGGAAGGTGGAATTTGACAAAATGTTCAGGGAGGTTTGAAAGAGATGGAAATGAAATATCGAGAGCTTATGAAAATGAGTGGAAAAACAATGGAGGAATGATATGCTTGTGAGGAGGAAAAAATTAGGGTTTTTTTAGCAAATGTGCAAAAAAACCCCTAGGAATGAACTAGGGTTTCACTTTTGGAGAGGAACAATTATGTTTGGAGGTTGATTGAATGGTTTAAATAGTTTATCAAACATGCACATAGGTGTAGGGAAACATTTTACATGTTTAAAAACCAAAAAATAAAAATTTCCGTCATCAACCTATCATTCTCCATGAAAATTTCACTACAAAACCCTAATTGGAAAAATCATTGGCATGAGATGATTTTGAAAAACAAAGAAGGAATTGAAATGATGTACTTACTTCTTGTTTGGCTTAGGAAGCAATGAAATTACGTTAAGAGGCTTAAAAATTTAATTTGGGAGAAATTTGGGTGTTTATTGGACACTTTGCCCCAAGTGTAGCGCAGTTATGCTGAGCACAACGCCTATGATTTTTGCCTGTTTTGCCTAAAAATTAAAAATTTCTCCCTTTTGGGTAGGAGATATTGATAAAAAAGAGTGAATAAGAGGTAAATGAAACAATTTTTGGGCTTTTGAGTTTATATAGGCAAATTTATTTCTCCTTTTAAAAAGAAATGGGACCCACAAACCTTTGAAAACTGATTTTTTCACTTTTGAAAACCGAGTCACCTTTACAACTGAAACATGAGTTGTCATTTCACTTTCCTGAGTACTAGAACTTATTCTTCTGGAACATTTTAAATGTGAGAACATGATGAATGTGTGATAACTCTCAAATCAATACAAAAGAGTTGCTGGTCATGCTCTATCCACTGCTGGATTTATTCATGAAAATAATGGACCTTGGAAACCCTAGCAACCTAATGGATGACCAAAAACTAAATGGAATAATGATGATGAATGACTTGCTTTTATTACGACACCTTCATAGAAATGTGATAAGTGACCAACATGAGTGAATTTTCAAAAGATTGACCTCATTTCTTGACTGACCAAATAGTGACCAAATTTTACTGTGTAAACCTAGTAACACGAAAAATTTGATTTTGATAGTATTGAAAAGCATTGTGAAAGCACATTTGATCTAGGTGACAGGATAACAAGACTAACACTAACATTGGCTCCAGTTGGGGATGGTAGCTCCTTGGAGGTGTCAAGAACACTATAGACCAAGTAGCCTTATTCATTGGGAAATGGAGTCAACATTCAGAAAAATAGACTTTTGACTTTAAACTGACTAATTTTTTTACATGACAATGACTGAAAAGTAAATAAAAACCAAAACAATAGCTACTCAAAGAAGCCTTAGGGCCTTCTCATCGGGATTCAACTCCTATGACAACCACTTAGACTGCTGGAAACAAAATACACACTAGTATATACAACGATGATGGATTTTCATAACTCTTTCAGACATAGTAGTATTTGAGAAGCTGACCATTGATCGCTCCTCATGAATATTCTCATCCATCCATTTATTCCAATAATAAAGCATTCTTTCCACTGAAAGAAGAAATTCTATAAGGTCCCTTCCACAAGTTTTCAAATTTGCCATGTTTTCCCTTTTATTCATTTCTAGCATCCCACCGAAGAACCACATCTCCTATATTGAAATTGTCTTCCTTGGTCTTGCGATCAAAAATATTTTTAATCTTCTCCTAAAGTTTATATGTGTTTTAAAGGACCTCTTCCCTTGTCTGTAGTAAATGAATCATTTGATTTATCCTTCTTTGCATATCATTAGTCTCACTATCCAATTCCTGCAGAATTTTCATGACCGGGACAACAAGAGATGAAGGAAAAATTGTATTAGTCCCATACACCAACTTAAAAGGGGACATAGCTATTGACTTTTTATTCCTGACCCTGTCTGCCCATAAGGAATTTATAAGATTTTTATGCCAGTTCTTCTTGTTTACCTCTAGAACCTTCTTGATGATGTTGACCAAAGATTTATTGGAGGATTCGGCAAGAACATTCCCTTGTGGACGATAAGTAGTAGAATGTCCTAACACAATATGGTATTTGGCACAGAAGTCCACCGTTCTCTTTGAATTGAAGGAAATAGCATTATCAGTAATTATTTTCTGTGGGCAACCAAATCTAGACAAGGTATTAGATTCAATGAATTGAAGGATAAGAAAATCAGTAGCTTGCCTGGTTGGGATTGCTTCAATCCACTTTGTGGAGTAGTCAGTGGCTGTCAATATCCATTTATGTTGTGCCGAAGATGAAGGATGGATTTCACTAATGAAATCAAGACCCCACTGCTAAAAAGGAGCTGAAATTGAGATAGGTTGCAAGGGAAATGTCAAAATATTTCTCTTTCCTTGAAAAATTTGAAGTTCATGGAAGCTCATCATTATTTTGTATACATAAGAAAAGAGGGTGGGCCAATAGAAGCCAACTCTTAAGATCTTATTTGCTGTAGTTTTCCAAAAGTGATGAATTCCACAGTCTCCCTTAGGGAAATCTCTCATGACATCCTTGGCTTCATTTTCCACCAAACATTAGCAGCACACCACCAAGATCTTTCCAATATACAACACCATCTAGAATACAATATTTTGAAGCCTTCAATTTTAGAGATCTAGATTTACCTTTGGGGACTTCCGGTGGAGGATTCAAGTGCTGCAAGACATAAACAATGTTGAAATACCAAGCAGAGGAAATAAACATTATCTGACACTTGTAGGAAAGGATCGTCTTCTTCTTGTTCTTCAAAGTGTGCATCAATCAAATTGATGTCTAGTGCATGTAGATTTGATTCAGCCATGAGTCTAGCTAAAGCTTGTCCTTTGATGATATTTATAGGCTTTATCTCCAAGTCATACTCTAACATAGCTGTAATCCACTTTCCCCTTCTGCCTTTAGGATTTGTCTACACATTTTCTTTCATTGTTGTAGTAGGAACATAAGAAATGGTGTGAGAATGAAGAACATAAACCTGAAAGTCCTTGAGAGTCTTCACCAAAGCCAAGGCATGCTTCTCAATAATATTGTATCTTAGTGATGCATCTCTTATAGTGTGACTTAAAAATGCTATGGGCTGCTCATTTTTCTGATCTTTCTTTTGCATTAGGGCTGCTGCTAATGTATGCTTAGAGGAAAAAAAAAGATGGTGAAATATGATGTGTAATCTGGACTAATCAAAATAGGAGCAGTAGATAATGCAAAATTCACCACATGAAATGATTTATTAGCCTCTAAAGACCACTTTACCTCAATTTCCTTCTTCAACATGTTTGTCATGTGCTTCAAATGCTCAACTAGATTAGGAATGAATCTTCTCAGAAAATTTATTTTCCCATTGAAAGACTGAATCTCTTTCTTGTTCCTTGGGAAATCTAATTGTTGAATGACCTCTACTCTTATAGGATCAATGCGAATGCCATATTTAGATATGATGTGTCCCAATAGCTTACCTTCTTCCATGGTGAATAAGCTCTTCTTTGGGTTGAGTGAGATGCCAAATTTTCTGCATTTCTAAAAAACAATTCTTAAATGATGTATATGATATTCATCGGGTTTTGAAAACATTGTAATATCATCTAAATATATAACTAGAAATACTTCTTTTTTATTTGCGAAAGCTATGTCCATATCTCACTGAAAAGTAGCTCCTGCATTCTTCAATCCAAAAGGCATCTTGGCATACATGAATGTACCCCATGGCATTGTAAAGGTTGTCTTGAGCTGATCATCCTTATGTACTAGAATTTGATTGTACCTAGAATATCCATCTAGCAATGACATCCTAGAGGACCCAACCACCCTCTGAAGTATATGATCCATCTTGGGTAAGGGATAATTGTCTTTAAGGGGTACCTTATTCAAATTTTTGAATCAATACATAGATGAATCTCCTCGGTCTTCTTTCTTACAGGCACTATATTAGACATCCATCCAAAAAATCTAATAGGGACTATGATACTAGACTTATAAAGCATATTTACCTCTTTCTCAATTGATGGCATTAGGTTGGGATTAATCCGCCTTAGTTTCTGGTGAAGTGGATTTTGATTGAGCTTGATAGGAATGGTATGCTAAATGATACTCTTGCCATAAACCTTTAGATCTGAATAGTCCCAAGCAAATACATCAACTAATTCTTTCATTAAGGATATGTACTTACTTTTTGTTTCAGGAGGTAAGGATTTTGATAGCTTAACCATCTTAGGATTATCAGCTGCACCAATGTTAACATCTTCAACTCCTTTTTATGTAGGAACCATGGTGGGTTTCTTGGCAACATCGTCACGATAAAACAACTCTTCCAAAGGCACCAAGCCTCTTGGAATGTTGTTGTCCTTCAGCTGTAATACTTCAAGCTCAGCTGAGTGGATATCTGGATCCTTCATATTAGATGAATCATCAATGTGAGAATTTTGAAATTCTCCTTCCAATTACAGAAAATTGTCCATCTGTTTATCATCCCAAAACACCTGCAAAAATCTCATATTATCTGGGATAATTGGGCAATGTTTGACATGGATGGAATACTTTTGATTAGGATGAATATGAATCTTCACCATACTTGCTGCAGTGGCGAGTGAGTCAACTATGAAATTTTGAGTTCTAGGAATAAGAGACAAAGTATGTTCTAAAAATTTCTTGAGGATGTTAAGTACAACATTGCGATAAGATCTCATTCTTCAATGCTTGGCATGGTATTCCCCTTTAACTTGTTTGATTACTCAAAATCCAACTTGTAAGAACCTATTCTCACATTTCGAGGAATTTTGTTTGATTGATGTAATGGACCATGTCTCTAGATACCAATCCCAGCTCCTCTTCCCAATGCACCATCGAACTCCATGGTACAAAGACCATTTTCTTCATCCAAAAAAAGGATCTCTAAAGGCTGAACTATTTTCTCTTTAGGAAGATGATTAGTTGTCTCAAACACTCTGTTTTCTTCACTATCCTTTCTACCTCCTCAATAGGATTCGCTAGCTGTAAACACTCTTCATTAACCTCTTTCCCTTAAGCTATAATGACTTTATGCATGCTACTCATGACCTTAGGAACTTCTGAAATTTCCATCAACAGAATTCATATCGCTATATAAAATTAAAGAATCAATATCAATATGGACAACATGTATAGGATGATTGACTGGCTTCTCCTTACTGTTAATCATGAATTTCATCTTTTCCTCCCTATAAATTTTCTGGAGCTAACCAAAATTAGGGATAGTGGCACATGAAAAGTCAAGTTGTAGAGTGTACTTTAGTTTTTCTCCCCAAGACCTTGAAAGAAACATGCCAAACCTAGGAGGAATATTAGCAACCACTACAACCATAAGTACATTCTTGGCTGGGATTTGGTCCAAGGATACTACCGAGTCTTTAATGAGGCCAAGGAATTTCACTCTCCTAGAATCAAAGGAATAAAGATCATGGTAGGGTTGGGTTATACTTAGTCCTAGTTTGTCCATGATTACTTTAGGCATAATATTATGTGAGGCACTAGAATCTAGCATGGCATTATGGAGGATAAAATCATGAAGTTTAAGACTCATATAAAAAGGAGGGATTTCACTATATTCATGAGTTCCTTCTAAGGTTAGATCAGAAAGGATTGCTGGTTCATCATAATCCACATTAAATATATCTGACATCTGGTCAACCTTAAGAAATTTTGCAATTTGAAATTTATATTTGTCATTCTTCACTAATTCACTGAGGGGAATATAAACCTTCAATTTAGAAATTTCATTTTGCAAACTAAAAAGATTAGATTGCTTTTCTACCTCCTTTGCAGTGATGTCCTTCTTTTCTGTCTGTCCTTTAGCTTGAGATTCTTTCTTGTGACTTTCAGTTTGAAACTCTTTTTCCTTTCTTACATTGCTGGTAGAGGCTTCATTTGTCTTGTCCCAGTTCAGTATGACAATTTCCTTTTATTTATTTTGACCTGCAGGAGTTGGTTCCTTGCTTGGTGTGTCTTTTTGTACATTTTGTCTTTTCTTAGTCAAAGTAACAGGTACATTTCTATTCCTCAAGGTGTACTTCTTTTGGAGATGGCTAAGGGCATTTTGATATCTTCTTTGATATTCTTTAGTTTGAACAACCCATATATCGTCACTTGCAAGCACAAGTTGCTGATCACTTGGTATGAAAAAATGTTCGGAAAACTGATCTTCTTTTGTTAGGAAAGTAGGAAGCTCATCTTCATCAAAGAAGTGATTCACTTCCACAATATGTTCTTCATCTTAATCCTAGCCTTCAGTATAATTTTGTTGAAATGGAGCTCTTACTTTGCCTTGAGGATCTTGGTTTCGCTGCTCTTTCTGTCGATTTATGAACTGTTGTTGTTGCTATCTGTGAAAGTTAGGATTCCTTACTAAATGTTCTGCTTGTTGATCAGTTATGGACATTCTATACATAATTCCCTCCATGGTTTTGATTAGAGTGTTAAGATTTACATCTGAAGATGATGTAGGTTCTTCTTTAAACATAACTTTCTTCTCAGTCCTCTCAGGATTTAATTTAGACTTCTTGATAAGCAGTTTGGCTTCAAAACTAACTGCATTTTGTTGCATTTCTTCAAGAGTAGCAGGGTCTCTCTCTCTGAGCTGATATGCCATGTCTGGGTCAAAGGCATCAGGATAATGGAGAAGCGCTGGTCTAGGTGGAGGTTGCATTTCATTAGGAATAGAATTGTGTACCAAATTAATTCTTGCTGTAAATGTTTGAACCGTATCACTTGCATTTCTTTTCATTGAATTATACTCATCCAATATTTGTAGTATTTTTCTTCTCTTGCCAACGAGCTAAGAATAATTCAATCAACCTTTGAGATCTGTTGAAAGAATTAGTAGCCATACTTCGAAACTATTTCTTAACATCTACTGAGAAACTTTGACGTATAATCCTCATCTTGGCATTATCTTCATCAATTTCTTCTAAATCAATGAAATCCACTCATTTATCAACATGTCGCTGAGCTTTAATTTATGTACTTCCATTAAAAAAGGGGAGTCTTTGACCATAATTTTGAGGCAAAGAAGCAAGTTGAGCCGGTAGTAAAAGAGGTGCAAATATTTCCATGATTGTTGGAGGCGGCGGGGGTACTAAAATTGGTTGTACAGGCAAAGATGGAACAAATAGAGGTGGTGGAAGAAAAGATGAGGTTGATGAAGTACTTGGAGATGTAGTGGATGTATTTGGGGGTGAAATAGAAGATGAAGTAGTGGCTAAGTATTAGGTTGATACTAGATGAATGCTCTTTCAGTAGTGATCTGGAGTTGGTCACCAAGGGATTGAAGTTTGTCAAAATTCAACCACAATTCATGATCAATTTTAACATACAAAGATTATGAAGAAATAGAATGTGTTTCAACTGTTAAAGGCTCTAATGTCACTTTAGAGATGCAAGACGCAGAATTTGACATCGAAAGAGACAATTCTATCTGAACATCAAAAGGAAGTTGCTCGAAGGCAAACAAATTTTCAGGAAGAGAGGTTTTTTCTTTTGATTTTTTGAACTACAATTTTAGTAATGGATGATCTAAGTTTTTTGGGTAGTCTTTCTGGATCTTCAACAATGAAGGGTGGATTTGGGTCAGGGCTTGACCTAGTATGTCTTTTAGGGGCCAAGATTTCACACCCTAAGCTAATGAAATTTATGAATTCAACCTATATTTGGATACTAGAAGCTATGAACTATAGAACCAGTTCTTTGTAACCTCTTAAATATTTCCAAGGATGATTTATCAGTCGTTCCGTGACAACAATGCCAAAAATGTTAGTCCTTACAATTTCCTAGGTTGAAAAGGAAATCGAGAAAGGTAACCACAAACCACTTCAGCTTAGTAGCTAGCCCTACTTAGCATGAGAGGGATCTCTCAAAGTCTTTTATCAGTGATATGAATTTAAAGAAAATGAGTTTTAGGCTAGATATATATAATTGTTTGTGTGTTTGAGAAAATTTGGATTTTAGGGTTTGGTGGACTAGGGCTTGGAGCCACAAATAGGTCTAGGTTGTATGAGTGTAGGAGAAAATATGGAAATGAGCTAGATATCAAAATACCATGGTGTATTTAGAATATTTTCAATGTAGTATATAAGAGAAACTGTAGAAGAGACTAATGAGCATAGGTAAACATGATTTCATTAGCTTAGGAAGACATAAACATAACTATGAAAAACCAGATGAACAGAGCTTGATAAACAAGAATTTTGTACATTTCACTATAAGGAATCCATAGAAAGAAGATATATCATGTAGATACATACGTTGTAAACATTATAAAAAAAATAGAATGAATAACAAACACCATGAACTCACTAAGATAGAGTTCCATAAAAATAGCTGCATCTACCTCTGTATTAACTGAAAAGATGATTACATGCAAGCCTCCTCCACAAAAAGTCCAACCCTTCTCTCTGAAAGAGAAATATTACATATAGAATCTCCTAGACCACTTTCCCACCTTTAGGAGTTGAATTCCTTGGTGGAGGAACTAACTCCAAGATTCTCTCAACCAACAGGTGAGAGTGAGAAGGTGAAACTCAAACACTTCTTAGATAGTTTGTTTAGGAGTTTGCTTCCTTTATGAGGCCTAATAAACATAAAAAAAAACCTATCATTTACATTTATTCATGTATACATCACCTAGCCTAGAAATAAGTGCCATTACATAAAGAGGCTTTACTTTGACTAAGTCAAACTGGAAACTAGAAGTTTTACACAGTGAACTTTACAAATTAAAACACAGAAAAATGCAGAAGTGCAACGCCGAATTGGAGCTGATTTTAAGTTTCATTCCTGAGGTCAAAATGAAAATATGAGAGAATGGTCAACTAGCCCTTCAAGTCTAGGTTAGAGAAAAGTTTGAATTTTTTAAAATGACACATGCGAAGGCCTTCACAAATCCATTTTGCCAAGGTTGCTCTAGGAGCACAGCGCCTGTCAAAAAAGGGTCTATAATGCTATTTTTTGGCCACGTTTTTCCTCTTTTCTCAAAATCTGAGCCACCTCTGGAAACACTGAGTAAATGGGTTTTTATAGGATGGCAAGAACTTTCCAAAAATGTAGACTTTTCCTGAAATATAACTGCTAAATTTCTTAATTTGGCTTCAAAATTCACAAAAAACCAAAATTGCTCAGAATTTGCTCAAAATTAGCCAGGAGCTATAAAATTATGTATGATAAACCTTCATATATGCTTCAACAAGAATCTCTATGTTTATTTCATCCTTTTCTTCCTTTTTGCCTTCTTTGAGCTTGTTTTCAAGCTGCTTTACCTTCACATTGGCAATCATGTTTTGAGCCTGGTAGCGGTGCACCATATGCCTAAGCGGATGATTGTCTTTGTTTCTTTCTCTAGAAGTTTCTCCAAGTTTTCATTCACCCTATTTATCCAATACTCCTTGTCTTGATTTACCTCAAGAGTAATTTTGTCCTCTAGGTCTAGGTCTTGATTCAACAAAATGTGTTCTCGTTCTTCTTGCAATGGCTTCTTTAGTCGCTTTGTTCTTGGCATTTTCCTCTTGTCTTTCCCTTTTGTTCCTTCAGGCTCACTTGACTCAATTACTGCTTTTCTTTTTCCAACCTATTGCAATAACTTGGTTTTCTCTTTTTCCATGATCAATTGCTTCGTTTTGAGCTGACTATTCTCCTGTTCTAGAAATGAAATTATGTACCTTGCTCTCTCCATGTTTACTGTGAGCTCTTTGATTCGATAGTATTTATCTCTGATCATTTTTTGCATGCTTGAAGTTTGATCCTTCGCCTCTGAATCAACTAGCTCAAATTCATGTTCAACCATGTCTTTATCTGGTGCTGTCGATCCCTGTTTTGTTGATGTAGTAGGCTTGGCCCCTTTCTCACCATGAGAAGAAAACACAAGCCTCTTTCCTCTCTTGTACACCTTGGTCATCTAAGGCTTAGGTGCTTTGATTTTTTGAACTGATTTACTAGAGGACCCCACTTCCATTTGTTGTGTTGGCATGCTAGATGGTTGAGCTGCCACATTAGTTTCGTGCCATTTGAGAGCTATTTCCAAAAAGGTTTCCCAAGTCATACCTTTCTCTACAAGCTAGTGAAGGACTATAGTCTTGATTAGACTATGATGAAATAGGCTAGGGTAGTGCTCTTTTTTCTTCATCTGAATCCTCTCTGACATTTTGGCAATGCTCCTACATAGGTAGTTGCACATATTTAGTGGCCTTTGAGAGGTAAAATGCATTAGGAGGTGAATATGATAAGCATACAACCTGGAGAATCTTCCTTCACATGTAAATAAATTCATGTAAATCTTCATCAAAGGGGCATACTTCTCCAATAAGTATCTGAAAGGCATAACATGAGCATGTTTTTCCCTGTTTGTTGTTTTTAAGAAGGGCCTATAATACTCAAGATCTAGGTTCATTCGCTTGAACCAATATTCACCATTGTCCGGTAGCCCTGTAGCAAGTGAAATGGAGGCTATTGAAAAAGTGAATTTAACACCAGTGATAACAACACTTTCGCCCTTCAACTGAGTTGCCACCCAATCTGTTAACTGCTCATTGAAGCCCACCTCACTCACCCTTTTGCATAAATCCAAGCCATGTATATATTCAAAGCATTGTTTGATAAAAGGATATGAGTTGATTTCATTGCAATCTGATGGCTCATATTTGAGGATTTTCACTCCCTTGTGATGTCTCTTCCTCTCTGGGGAGGATTCCGCCTCCATGAAACAAAAACCCTATCAACAGAAAATGAGAAAAACTGTGAGGTATGAGTGGAAAATGGAATGATGGGAAGGTGGAATTTGACAAAATGGTAAGGAAGGTTTGAAAGAGGTAGAAATGAAATATGGAGAGCTGATGAAAATGAGTGTAAAAACAATGGAGGAATTATATGCTTGTGAGGAAAAAAAAGTTTTTTTAGGAAAAGTGCCAAAAAACCCCTAGGAATGAACTAGGGTTTCACTTTTGGAGAGGTAAAATTCTATTTGGAGGTTGATTAAATGGTTTAAATAGTTTATCAAACATGTATATAGGTGTAGGGAAAAAATTTACATGTTTAAAAACTAAGAAATAAAAATGGCCATCATCAACCTATCATTCTCCATGAAAATTTCACTGCAAAACCCTAATTGGAAAAATCATTGGCGTGAGATGATTTTGAAAAACAAAGAAGGAAGTGCAGTGATTTACTTACTTGTTGTTTGTCTTAGGAAGAAATTAAATCAACTTAACATGCTTAAAAATTGAATTTGGGAGAAATTTGGGCATTTTCTGGACACTCTGCCCCAAGTGCAACACAGTTAGGCTAAGCACATCGCGTGAGATTTTTGTCTATTTTGCCTAAAAAACTGACTTTTTCTCTCTTTTGGGTACGAGAGATCTATAAAAAAGAGGGAATAATAGGTAAATGAAATAATTTTGGGGAATTTGAGTTTATATAGGAAAATTTATTTCTCCTTTTAACAAGAAATGGGACCCACAAACCTTTGAAAAACTGATTTTTTCACTTTTGAAAATAGAGTCACCTTTACAATTGAAACCTGAGCTGTCTTTTCACTTTCCTAAGTACTGGAACTTATTCTTCTAAAAAGTTTTAAACGTGAGAAGATGATTAATGTGTGATAACTCATAAATCAATACCAAAGAGCTACTTGTCATGCTCTATTCATTGCTGGATTTATTCATGAAAATGATGGACCTTGGAAACCCTAATGACCTAATGGATGACCTGAAACTAAATGGAATGATGATGATGAATGAATTTCTTTTATTATGACACCTTCATAGAAATGTGATAAGTGACCACCATGAGTGAATTTTCAAAAGATTGACCTCATTTCTTGACTGACCAAACAGTGACCAAATTTTACTGTGTAAACCTAGTGACATGAAAAATTTGATTTTGATAGTCCTGAGAAGAATTGTAAAAGCACATTTGGTCTAGTTGACAGGCTAACAAAACTGACACTAACAAAAGGCTCACTGTCATCTTGAACTACACAATTCCCAAGAGCATGGCTGGTTGTCCTTAAGGATTGCACAGTTCTCTGAGGCAAGACCATAACTGGGTGGAAACGAAGTCAAGAGATCAACTTGTGGGTTATAAAGTCAATCAAGTAAGGAAACACAAGTTGCAATGCAAATGATGAGGCTCAATCAAAGCATAAATACTTTGATCAGTGTAAGATGAGATGCTAAAATTTAGAAGGGAGGCTCCAAAATGAAGCATAGGAAAAATTTTCGAGGGTGGTTGTAGCTGCTACAAAATTGGTAACACAGTGGTAGAACTCCATCTCTTTGTATGGACCTTGTCTCATGTAAAGCGAGTCTATCTCCTCCGGAAGTATTGTTTGTTTCTTCAATTGTCATAGCTGCTTCAATAACTCGAGTTAAAGATGTAGTCCTTACCATTCTCTTGATTAGAAGCACACATACCAAGCCAATTAAAATTGAGTTTTTTTTATTGGGGATGAGGGGTATATAAATACACAAGAAAAATATTCTGTCAGAGTTTTAGTTTCATCTCTAGTGTTGTTCCACTGCCAATAGGCCTAGAAAGTACCCTAGCAGAGTCACTTTAAGAACACAAGAATTTCTCCACTGCTAGTGAGCCTAGATAGTAACTCGACAGAGTTACTTGCTTCACCTCTCTGCATAGGAATCCTTTCTCTTCTTCCACCTTTATTTTATTTCTTTCATTTTTTTTTCAATTTCCAAGGAACTGTGCATAGGCACTTATTTATTTCATGAGGCAAAAGAGGTATCTTGACTTATTGAGAGTAGAAAAGGTTTTCCATTCAGAGAAGTATATTTATATATACGTCTGACATAATTCTTAAGGTTTTCCCTCTCTCATTACTCTACTTTACTGAGTTGACAAGGGTTAACCGAATATATAAAACATATTAGAGTAGGTGGTACTATTTAAGAGTGCAAGCATCACAATTTCACCATGATTCTCTCTGAAAGGAACGTATTTTCCATCAGGGTATCATCAACTAAACTAAATGAAACATTCTCACAAGGAGAGGGAATAGAAAGAACCAAATTTTGATAGTCGTACAAGTTCCTCTTTGGTTTCACCCTACTTATCTAAGGGCGAAACACAATTTCATGTGGAAACTAACCTATAGGTGCACAAGAAAACAGGAAAATGAAAGAAGCAAGACAAATAAACACAAAGTAAGAGAACAAAGAAACAAAACAAGAAAGTAAACACTACTACTCCTAAGGTAAGAAAATCATAGGCCAACTCACGTGAAGTGATATTTCAAATGTATCCATCAATGCATTTGTTTTCCCAGGTAGGCAGTAGCATGGTTGACAAGAAAGATATTCAAGAAAACCAACAGAAAATAAAGGTAAAACAATGCAAACGAAATCATTTGAATATTGAATGCATCCACAGAAAAGAAAAACTTAAAAGAACATGAAAGGCACTTTGCGGATGTATCATGGTGTTATGTCGCATTGTAAGTGGGAGAAAAGCATGTACACACCTTTGAATTTGGTAAACAAGTAAACATGAAGAAAGAAGAAAACTTCCGTTTCACAACAATGTTTGCTATGTATAACTCCTCCAATGCATGAGCAATAAGATCATGTGATTCTAGTCGTGGATGTGAAAACTTTGAAATAGATTTATTTTCAGTGTAAACAAGAGAGTGATGAGGAGCCTAGGGAGAGTCAATATATTTCTGATTTGAAGTGGAACTAACCTCAAGGTTTCGAGAACCTGACATAACTGTCAGCTTGGGCTGAATTTCCTCGACAACTTGAGGGGTTTCCACTTCATGAGAATATGGATCATAAAAAATAGGTGTCTTAGAAGATCAACAATAGATGAATCAAAATCATGATCGAATGAATGAGTGAAAAGATCATGACACCCACGATCAGAAAACTTGAGATGGACAATGACATCGTCATGATCTGACGAATCATAGAGAGGGGGTGATGGAAAGCAAGAATTTCTCCCTCTATATTTACAGAAATGAAATGAAATGAAATTTTATGCCACTATGTCTCAAGTTCCTTCACGAATGACTCTATAGGAGTCTACAAAGATTCCACTTTGCTTGGTGCTTAGTATGGTCCACCGCCTACCTGTTCTAATCCTAGCTCATCTAGTGTCTGCATGATCCAAGCATCACGATTGCCCAAAAATGGTCTGGTATGCCTTCACAATAGACTGCACCTCTAAAACCTGTTGTTCCTAACTCAAACCAGCCTCCCGATACTACTCCTCAAGGATCATTTCCTTCTGCTGGTGTCTCTACTAATTCATTTCTGCATGAAACCATTCCCCCAAACCTTATCCATCTCAGAGAAGTTGCTTCACACCACTATCCTTCTGGTTAGATACCATACTTATTTCCACCTCCTAGAGTTTATTCTACACCTTTCATGGATACGTTGAGTCTACCTAACATTACTTTGGGGATCTCAGTTTGGTACATCGATCCTCTCGCAAACACTCCATCTAATCAACTTAAAACTTACATGGCTTTGACCCCAGTCCAACATGTTGTTCCTACCTTTGGATTTTCTTGAGTTCCAAAAAAACCTCAATAGGAGTCTACTCTTGTTGCGAAAGGATCTCATGGGGGGGGAAATCCCAGAAAAATGGCACTAAGGACAAGCGCCCCCAAAAACTTCAACTCCTCCTAAGTCTCCAAAGCCTATTCCTCCTTGTGCTTTATGTGATGTTGTCGATTATTCCACCAAGAATTGTCCTGAACTCCCTCACGTTAAATATATGGTCACTGATACCTTCGCTAATTCTAACATTCCTGAGGTCCATGTCACCTTACCTGAATCAACTAAGAATAACATATCATTACAAACAAATAACCCCTATTCTTTGTATGATAATTATGTCCATTATTCTCATCATTTTACCCATCTCAGATATTTTCTTGATACACTTCAAGTGATTCATGAATTAGAGGTTGCTCATAGTGAGTCCACCTCTCCTCTACCTACAGATTTTGGTCCCACTCCTACACCGAAGCAGGGGGTCTCTCAAACACCCATTATGATCCCTCCCGCTGATGTCGAGATGATGGATAATACCTATCCCATTCTCTACCTATTGTCATCCATGAGATCGATACCTTGGAACTCCCTTGATGTATCCTATTGTGATTTTGTTGAACCTTCCTCGACGAACACCCCGATCTCAACATCGGTAGATATTGCATCTGCTAGTCATATATATCCCATCCATGACAATGCGTATGTGAACCTTGTCTCTCATGAATATGCTTCAGGTAGCTCTCCTCCAACATGTGGTCCTTCTTCCTCCAATCCACCCATATTCCATTTTGATGAAGATGTCATGCAGGCTATTATCACTCTTGATTATCCTTTGGATGATATGCACCATTGTGCATATTTCCTTTCGCAACAAACCTATGACCAATATGTTGTGGAGTCCAAAGCCTTCATCCCTATTGAAGTCAATTGGTTCAGTTACCCCTTACCTCGAACCTATCAATTTGAACCATATCCACCTTGTGGCCATTAAATTGACACCCAATGTTTGGGTAAGGGGGCATCCATCTTTGATAGTCTAGGAGAAGGAATTCTCCCCAACCCTCCTAGTGCATCCAATAGTGTTGACTTTAGTGCCATTATTCTTCCCCACTTAAAAGAATCTCTAGAGTCACATATCACTCTATATCACTCTAGGGATGATCCACTTAATCATTCCTCCATCTTACATCAACAACCCAGGTTGTTAGACATTGTTGTTGTTCAACCACCATATTTTCTAGGTGAGCATCAGTTCATTATACTTGAAGTCGCTCTTTGGTATAGTGACACAACCCAAAAATTTCGTCAATTTGATTCATATATGAAGTTCCAAAATAGATTAGTAATCCAACATTTCATTTCTCTAATTGTACCTATTCACTCTTCCCATAAGAAGATATCCGTAACATGAACAAATGGTGAACCACATCAAAAAGTGTTTGGAGTCCACTACTCTAAATACATCTGATATTCCCATAGAATACTCCATCTATCCATACAAAATGGGGGGCACACATGATCCTCCATCTCCTAATCATTCTTTGGAGGATCTCCTTCCATTTGAGCCAAGATGCTTGAATCCATTATTCGAGCTCTTTGAACACAATGGCACTCCACAAACTCCTCTTGCTAGGGGGCATCCTTCCCACCTTTTCATACCCGATCAGTCCCCTCCATCACATATGCTGGGGGGTAGTATCCCATGCTTGGGGGCATGATAGTTCCCCACCTTATCCACCTTCTCACTTGATTAACATAAGTCTTGGCCTAGAGCCCACCTATCTAGGTATGGTTGGGTATCCTCTCATTACTTGGATACTTTGTCCTACTGACCTATCTGGTGAGCCATATACACATCACATATTGTAGATGCTTGATATCATATCTTCAACATTTCTACTCTATGTGATGCCACACTCATCAATTAGTCCTCATGTTTAAATTCATGGGAGGGGATGAGCCTAGACCTTCTCTAGTAGTTCATTCCTATATTCCTCTTCTTACCTTAATTCTTCATCAGGAACCATCCTTCCAAGAAGCAATAAGGCCATATTTTTCCAAGTAAGGTAACCTACTTGAATGTCACAAATCCTAATTCCAACAGTCGATTTGTCCACTACGATCTCCACAAGATTTAGGTCCTTCTCCTCCTCTCCAAATTATTGATATCTCATTGTGCAAATGAATTGGATTTAGGGGAGAAAAACCCTTTAATAGGAAAAAACCTAGTTTTTTCTTTGCCATTGTGACCAAACTGTAGCTTTATTTGATGAGCCATCAACATTGTTGGAAATATCTCACCGAGTTCTATAATGGGTCTCTTTTTTTATTTATATTTTGACACTTCATTACGAAGCCATTGTTTCCATGAGGTTTCACTTTGCCACTTATTAAAACCAAATTTCTTCATTTGAGCTTCCCATACTCTAGTACCACTTTACCTTTGCATTGGTTGACTCATGTGTCAATTTTCGTAATGAGTAACCTTCATTTACTCATGTTTTTATGTTCCCCTCCAGACCTACCCTATGTGGCAACATCATCAAGTCACCCTTGTTCAGAGCGTTCGAGATCAGTCACCCTTCTACTTATGGATTTTATTCATAGTTCCCTTGTGTCCCGTTACAATGTTTCATACATTGTTATATCACATCCCTCCCATTTTACTCATATTTGGCCTCCAGCTCTACTGCTCTATCTTTACCGAACCCTAATTTTATTCATTAACCACCCCCTCCGGAATCGAGTCAATCACTACGAGGTCAACCATCCTCATTATTCTCTTATAATGGAATTCATCAGTTTTCCACCCATATTCTTTCTTTACATCATTACCCTTTGTCTCAGTCCAACAGTCACTCTACTATGATCCCTTTTTCCTTTGTTAAGGATTCCTTATAGCCTAAACACTGGTGGGCCCCATTGTGTCAACCTCAACACTTTTATTCCAGATGTGTAGTCTAGGGGGTGGTGTACCTTAGTTCCATCTTCCTTCTTTATTCAGTGCCTTAGATCAAGAAAATGGACTCATTATTTCCCTTTGACCTGGTTGTCTCTCACGTGCTTGACATCAACTCCTTATGACACGATTGAGATTTGTAGACTTGATGGTTCAGTGATCTAGACAATTGTCCCAATGATTCCCTAGTCTTTATGAAATGCTCCAGACCTCATGATTTGGTTTCCCTTAGATAGCCCCACACATGCCGGGATGATCTAGCCTCAGATGCAGTTCCGCAGATGTGATGGGTTCAGTTTCCACCGCTTGCAACGCCCAAAGAATGCATGTCTCCTTCAAATGATCCATTCAGATCTCGATAGACCTTTCCTATTCAGGAGGGCTTCTTTGCTTGTGATCCCCCCTCACCATGTGAGCTTGAGGGGAATTATGCCTCATGTACTTAGATGTTGTTGTATTTAGTCATGGCATATGGTTTTCCAGGCACATTATGTATATGGGATCCATTGTATTATTTGCTGGCCCATTGATGCCAGTGTATCATGCATCATGTATCATTTACTTTGTAGCTCAGTCCCACATTATTGGGCTCATCATTATTCTTTGTATGTAGTTATCTTGGTGGGTATGGGTATGCCTCCCCCACCTCATTTGAGATCATGTACTCCCACATAAAATGAGACTTCTATCAATTTAGTAGGTCTTTCCTCCTCCATTATTTGTCTGTCCATGATTTGTTTTAGTTATTTTTCTCTTTCCTTGACTCCCCTTTTTCTGTCTCGTTGAAGTGTAACCTATAACGTATTTCGGTCATACGATTTTCTCCTAACACTCATGTGTGGGGGCAATTTTTTATCACCAAAAAATGATCACCTAGCCATTTCTAACTAGGTGGATCAAAATACACCATGTAGATTTAATTGTACCATAGTAAAATCACTTTCACTGTGGAGAATAATTTAGTAAACGACTTTAATTAAATTATTTTATGATTTAAATAAAAAAAACCCATGAGAATAATTAGATAAATCCTTATTTATTTATTTTTTCTCTAGAAATAATTAAATAATTATTCCTTGTCATATTTGATTAAATCCCTTATGAATAATTAAATAAATCATTGTTCATTAAATTTTCCTTATTTCTGTTATTGGAGTAATTGTTAAATCGATATTTAGTAATTATTTCAATTTCACACCATTCTTAATTCTCGCAAAATAATTAATAAATAATTTTATTTGTTAATTATTTGTAAATAAAGATATTTAACCATTTATGTCTTTTCCCTCTGCAATAAATACAATAAATTCCAAGAGGTTAGATATTGATTTGGTTAACATTATTTTATTATTCTCCATTTTCGAGATAAGATGAATACTTTGTTATAAATAGGATGGTTTTTCATTCATTCTACACCATGATCATAATCATCATCACCATTATCGTCTTTTTTCTTTGAGCATCCATTTGAGTTCTCCACATTTTGTCTTGGTTTTTCACATATTGAGAGAGAATATCATTTTATGAAGCATCAAGGACATCAAAGGACCCATCCCACAAATGGGGACTTACAGACCCTTTTGCAGATCTCCTTCAATAGTTGCTTTTAATAAAGAATTTATTCAATTAAACTCTTTCCATTTGGGTTATTTCATTGGATATATTTACTATTGCTTTATATTTTGGATCGTCTATACTTTCATTGCAGGTTTTCCATTATTATTGCAGATCTAAATCTCTAGGAGGCATCAACTTGTTGTTAGGGTCACTTGTCTCCTAGTGACTTAAGTGTAGTGTTTTTGGTATACCTTCCAAGAAATTTGACACTAACACCATCCAAAACTTGATCCTCGCAAACATCACATGTGGAATCCGGAACGAATGGACATAATACACCAAAATCTGGAGGATCAAAGGAAGAAAAGGATGAAGGTTGAGTAGATGAGACCATGTGACAACCATCAGGCTTGCAGTCCAAATATGCGCAAAAATATTAAGTAGGTGGGGTAGGAGGAGATGGTGACTGATCAACAAGTGAATTCACAAATTCTCCTAGCCCGTCATGGAGAGATATATTTTTTTGATGAGAAGGGGATGGAGGGTCACTTGGGAAAACAAACTCATTCATCTCAAATTTAAATGCTCTAACACTGTGGTATGTTGGGAGAGAGTCAGAAGTTTCTAACTTGTGTCAATTTTCAGAGATGTGAACAAGATATTGAAATCTTCCTTTCAAAAATTTCCAGTCAACTTCATCTTCAGGAAATTCAAAACTGTAAGGAATAAAGTGATCATAAAAGTGCTCAAGATATTCGTCAGGTGTTTTTCACAAATTTTTTTTTTAAGTGCTTTATGGTCATGCAAAATGAAAGAATGGCCTGATTCCCTAATCATGTGATCAAAGGAGTGCATAGAGGCTACATGCAATGTGTGATACCATTTCCTTGTGCACCCTTCGAATGTGAAAGCAAACAACCCACATGCAATGTCATCTTAGAGGACATCCTTCCTGTCACAAAAGCCAACAAAGGAAATTGTGTCCCTGAATAGGGGTGTTCCATTATCACCACTGAAATTATATTTTGACAAGTCATCTTTAACTTCTGCCAACACATTGAAATCGATAGCGCGAGAAAAGCATGTCAGGTTTTTGATTTGGACATAAGTCATGAAAGATGTGAAGACATTCAAAATAGAATTCAAGTGCTCAACTTGACATCTGACCCTCCTTCTAGCGCCAGAAATGTTGACGGTGCTGAACCCGCCAACATTTAGGGGATCTCCCCAATAAGAAGTCCCAACTAGACCTTAGACCGTTCGGAGTAGGAGTCCCAATAGTGGGTGGTAATGTGAGGCCTTGACCCAAGTAGTGCATAGAGAAAAATATCATAACTTTGGGCTAAATAAAGTGTGTTAACTTACGACGAATCAAGTGTGATGAATGGGGGTTCTAACACATAGAGGGGAAAAGAAAGTGTACCCCTTATAATCCTATACTAGTACAGATACTGAAAGGAACACACAAAAATAATGACATCACAATCTAAAATGCACAATAATCCACAAATTAAAGTGACAGGTTAATCAAACAACACACATTCAACAAGAACCATACAATTACATACAAATTATTTCACAATAAAATGCATAAGTTAAACAACATACATTGTTAAAGCAACTAGAATAATGCTAATACAATAAAAAATATGCATGAAAGCATGTTGGCTCTATTATTATTACTATAAGTGAAAGTTCCATCCATTCATACACCATTCACGACCACTAGCCCCAATAGTGGAACATTAAAGTCAAGAACACCTACTCCTCCAAAGAAGTATACTCACTCTACACTATGGAGAGTCACAATACTCCCAAGCCTTTTCTAAGCCTAAGCCTAGGCAAAATATTGGCTCCCAAAAGCTTGTTCTATGAGTTATGAGGTTTTGTTTATAACAAAGGGTGGGGTGACCTTAGACATTTGCCTTTGTGACTCTTTGACTACCCTAATGACTCTTCAACTTCTTTACAAATAGCTCATTACATAACACGATGACCTTTCACATTCTTCTAATGACACTTGGAATTTCACTTACAACATATTTACAAATAATATAACATTTTCCACTTGTACCCATGTGTGAGAAAATAACCTAGAGACAACTTAACAAGACAAAACAATATGACTCCAAAGTTTGGGGAATACCAACTCGACAAAGTTCACTTGGTGCTTCTTGGTCATGTACTTATGTGAAGCTTAGTACTGTGTGATGATGTCTCCAAACTGCTTGATGAGGTCTTTCTAATAATAGACTCTTTCCTCCATAGCATCTGGGTATATGGTGTTGGAACCTATATCCAGCTCAACCGTAAGCATGTGCAACATTGTGTTGACAATGACAAGACCACCAATGTACTTCTACATGTTATTTTTCTTGAGCTCCAAGTCATCCCTAGTGGCCTCTCGCCTTAGTTTCTCCATGTACCTATTGATATCTAGCTGGAATTGGTTCTTGTGTTTAGCCTTAGTGAGGGAAATGATTGAAGGGATCATGTGCATTATCACCATGACATTAAACCTCTTGTACAACCGTGCATATGAAGCCTGTATGCTGGTGATGAATGGGGTGATCTGCTCATAGTTTTGGATAAACATCTAGACCGTTCCTTTCTCTAGCTCTTCCTAAGGCTTCATCATCTTTGGCAAGTGAAGCGAGGCACCTTTATACCACATTTTCCACTCTTGCACATGGGAGATGGAATCATGCATGTTCATAAGCGTTTGGAAAAACTCTTTGCTCCACTGTTGTAAGACATGAACATGGAAAAATTCTTTATGCAAGGTGATTAATCCATCTAGAGCTTCCACATGGTAATCTCAAGTGTTGATACTTCATCAAGTATCACTTTCCTCATCTCTACCATTGTGAAAACTGTGCTTTGTTCTCTGAGTTTTTTTGCCTCTTCCCTGGCTGCCTACAAGTTGTTTTCCATTTGTTCATTCTCGACCAACATGAACTTAACATTTGAGCTCATTTCTCTCGCATAGGCCAAGGTGGCATTGAAAAATATAGTTGGATGCTTTATGACATCTCACACTATCACCCTTTCCTTCATGATTGCAGGTGACACATGATCATTCAGAAAGTGTCCCCTCTGCACTTGTAAATTATTCATTTGCAACTCATCGAATGAAATATTATACACATCCATAACTAAATGATCATCATCAAGGATAACAACTTGTCCTTGCTCACTCAGGACTGGTTCTAACACTGGAGGTGGTGGAGAATGAAAGGTGACCCCGGGTGCTCTTGGCATACAGTCGGTGTCTTCATTTTATGGCTCATCCACTTACTCCATGTTTGTCACTTCAGTTAGTTGCTCAATCTGCTGAGCAAGCTCCCAATCCTGCATCTATTCACCCTCTTCTTTAACTGCTGGCTATTTTGACTCCTCAACCTGTATGGGTCCTATTTTCTTTGTCATCACACCTTCCCTTTCTTCTTCCTCCTATTTCTTCTTCTCTTCTCTCTATCCCCTTCTTTCCTCTTACTCTTCCTTCAAATTCTTCTATGTTGCCTACAACTTTCATTCTACTTCCTCAAAACTTTGATTTTATATCTTCCTTCGTTCTTCCTTCTTTATCCACTACTCCATATTTGCCTTCACTACCAAATCTTCTTTCTCAGTGATAGGATCTGCTGTCATCATATAGCTTTTCTCTACCTCTGGGTTCTTGACAATATTCCTCTTTCCCTTGTCCTACACCAAATTGTTGCTTATTGTTGTTTTTATTGTTGCTTCCCGCGCTACTAATTTCTATAGAGTATGCTTCTAAGATATGGCTATACTAAGCGACTTGTCAAACTTGGAGTCATCGTAATAGTATCTCCAAGGGAACTCCTCGTGCTAGTGAAATGTCCCGTGGATCCATGGATAGTACACCTTCATATAGTGGTTCTTGAAAATACCATGGTGATCATACAGATTAAATTCCTTGGCACTGAAATCGAACTTCAATATCTCCTTAGCTTCAACATCCACATCTTTCAACCTCTTAATATCGTATAATCCGATCCACAAAGGAAGAGTGGGCCATTGTCCCTTCTTCTTCCTATGTAGTCCTACTGATAACCCTATGTAGAGGTGATATTATACCTATTTCATGACCATCTTGTCCATGGAATACCTTGGCAGAATGTTCTTTGCGAAACACTCCGATGAAGGTGCCACCGGGTGAGGCATACCAATCTGCAATTTTAATTATCACCTCCATCACTTCTCGAAACATGTAAGGTGGATCCTGCTCAAAGATCAACTTGTACAACGGGATAATGAAATGGTTAGTCAGCCTTTCCATTACTTATTTGTAGCTATAATTGGAAACAAACTTGCAATAAATGTTGACCAAAGTCTCTTTCGGTGTCCATGTCCAACTCATGCTAGGAAACCATTGTTGGGCACAAATTGCATCCAGTAAGTATGCATAAATGTAGAATATCTATTTCTCATACTTGAAAGGATTTCGGGTGTTAGAAACATGGAATTTCAATTGATAATCCAACAAGTCCGACTATTTGAATGGCCTTCCATCACTCACCAACTAGTCCAATACAACTACCCAACCTTGAGGAAAGGTATCAGCTCTCTCTTGACCGTATATTCAACATGAGAAGATGATCAAGAATTGGTAGGCCTTTCTAGTAGAATTTTTATTGTAAATATGATTGGGTATTTGTCTGAACTTTGATGGCTCTTTGACCCAACGCTTAACTATATCTCTCATGTTCACCTAACTGTGGATGGCATAGAAAAGTGTGTCCATGTGCCTCACTGGTTGAGGTAAATTATACATATGAAGAAATTTCTCTACCCTAAAGGTGGAAATCTCTATCCAACTGACACTACTCAATGTCATAGTATCTGAATCTGTGTGTGAGACAATCCATTTAATAATGTTCGCACATGGGAATGCAGGGGGTCTACATGCAACCTTGTATAAGCCTGATTGTTGGATACTGATATATACTTGTCATTCCTCTAAGTCTCCCTTGAAGTCCTCTATAAAACTATCCTTCATCTTCTCCCATGTCAACTTGATTCTCTTCTCAATTAACACGTGAGTATCTACATAAACTGGCAAGTTAACTAACACCTACTTAACTACTTCCCCAGTACTAGTCTAGATAGTTTAATTTGATGCAACTCTCTTTGAAGCCATTCTAATTGTAAATTCTAGAGAGATGCTCAAAAACTATTGCACATGGAAATAGATAGGACACTTATGGCATGCAAATGTTAGCTTAAAACCAAAATAACTTCAAGACAAGATCAAGCAAAAATATGGGTTCATGTTAGAAGATATTGCATAATCTTGGTTCATTGAGGTGACAGGTTGTCTGCTAGAACTCCGCAATGCCAACAGTTAGTGGGGAAGGCTTATTGAATGGAATGACACAATGCATAGTTTAGTATAGGCATAGGATAGAAGAGACTGCGCAATGAGTGGATAGGATTGGGAAGCTGGCTCTTAGAACTATGCAAGTGCGCAGTTGGAGCCAGGCTAGGGCAACCTCTATGCAGTTCTAAAAGCTCAGACATAGGCCTTGATCTCCCAAAATGTGCAATTCTTGCAAGGGAAAGTGAGATATGGGCAAGGGAAGCCCATGTCTACCCAAGGGGAGTGTGAAATTGAGCATATATGAAGGATGGTGAGATGATGAGTGAAGATCCGAGTAAGTGATGATGCATGCAAGTGAAGAAGTGTAGGAATCAATCAAACTGAAGGAGAACAAAGCATGTGGAGAGAGTCACCACAACAATCATCACAAGTGAAAATTTTGGGTAATGCATGCGACACTTGGAAAAGGCAATGCAAAATTTAAAGCAAAACTTATACAAGATAAAACAAGTTAAAAATCCAGAAGTCGTTCAACAAAACAAGTGAAACAACACTCTCACAAGCTAAATAAGAAAAAGGGGCAAAAGACTAGAAAAGTAAGACTTGCCCAGAAAACTGATGACGATTGCACTGAAGTGTCCTTGATATCCTTAGGAATTCAAAAGATCCAAGATTGAATGTGAAAATGAGCTCTAGAAGCATTGATAAAATAAATTTGGCAGATTTAGGGTTTATGATGTAAAGGCCAAAAATCAAGGAAAAAAAAACACTTGGTGGAAGTTTCCAAAATAAGTCAAGTGCCTCCTTCAGATTGCTAAAAATAGATACCTATATTATAGGGATGCTTTTTAGATTTTTGTTTTTTCTTTTTCGGGAAAATTTTCCATGCATTTCCTGAAGATATTGCACATTATTGGGAAGGACTAAGCAACTCTCTGGCTCATGCATTAAGCAGCTTCTGAGCAAGAGGCTTCTGAGCAATTTATGGGCTAAGTGGCTCTGGGATGCCTCTCATGTTCTATGAAATTTCCCAGCTGAAGCCTGGATATCAACTAGATTTGTGAAATTTTTACACTGAAGGCTCACTATCACCTTGAACTGTGAAATTCCCAAGAGCATGGTGGGTTTCCCTCAAGAACTGCGTAGTTCTCAAAGGCAAGCTTGGAACTAGGTGGAAACCAATTCAAGGGATTGCCTTATGGGTTAGACAGTTAATCAAGTAAGAAAACACAAGCCATGATGCAAATGATGAGGCTAAATCACAATACAAGTACCTATATCAGTCGAAGATGAGTTGTTGAGATTTAGAAGAGAGGCTCCAAAATAAATCATAGGAAAAATCTTGGAGGGTGGTTGTAGCCGCTACAACAGATACCATGATAAAATCTATGACTCTCTCAAGGAATCTTAATTAGAAAACTTTGTTGCTGATAATATGTTTCAATCTTACCTAATGTTTTCTAAGACTGGAAATAAAGATGAATGTACATTCAAAAGAAGCCTTCAAGGTTTGTATTATTTTTGTTCTAATCAACTGTTAAAAAATGTAACTAGGTTCGGTCATCATAGTGACATATGTAATCATGATTTTATCTATTTAATGAAAAGAGAAAAAACAATTTGTTATTGTTACTTTTGAGGAATGGGTTTCATGTTGAAGGGATTGGTTTTTTAGGTCAAGCCCCCGTTGACAACTTCTAGGGCTTGTCATTGATTCTACAAGTCAAGAAAGTCATTATCTTGTATGAAAGACCTATTTATGCATGTTACATATTGTAAAAATAATTTATGTGAGTAAAAATTGAGTCAAAATACTCTCCAGGACCTTGTCCTAATGAAAATATCAAGTTGGCCTACATGAAGGGATAATTTGGCCTAAAGATAGCAATTCGTACTCCTCACAAGCATATAAATAAGAAGGAACTCGATCTCATTTGGAAAATCACTCACTCAAGTTAGATATCCTCAAGATAGAATATGGAAAAGGAATAAGAAAAATAAGAAGAGAAATATCGAAGTTTTGGGCCTCTCTCTTTCTCTCTCATGTTAGGGTTTCTACAGTTCCTGGGCAAATCGAAGAGGTGGAAAGTTATTGGGAAATTCGAAGGGTTGGAAAGTTGTTGGGAAAATTGAAGTGTTGGAAAAAAAATGGGTCAAAGTTCCAGAAGAATTTGCTAGGCAGGTGAAAGTTGTAGAAGAGTTTGTTGGGCAGGTTGAAGTTGGAGAATAATTTTCTAGGAAGGTCAAATTTCCAGAAGAATTTGTAGGGCACATTGAAGTTGCAGAAGAATTTGATGGGAAGGTCAAATTTATAGAAGAATCTTCTCAAAATCGAAATTGCAAAAGTTGTTGGAAAGCAAGAAAGGTTTGACTTGGTCTTGGAGGATCTTGGTCATGGGTGATAGGTCTTGGAACTCGTCAATTGTAGTTCTATAATAAGATAAAATTTCTTCTGGATTTTCCTCTTAGTTGGAGAGGTTTTAGCCTTGGATGCTTGCCTATATCTTGTTTCCTTTGTCTTATTGTTCTTTATGTTTTGATAGTTGCTTGATGAAGATAATACTAATAATAATCAAATGAAAGAAGAAAATCATGTTGTGTAGAAATACATCACAGGAAGTTATCAAAGTAAGAGAAATCATATACTCTAGCTACCCCTAGATTAGCAAAATGGATTTAGAGCTAGGGTAACTACATCAAGGAAAGGAATCTTAAAAGAAGACCATTTTGGAAGCATCAAGGACATCGAATCATATAGAAGGGATTCATAGGGGTTGAACATAAATAGAAGCATTAAGAAGGACTATTCAAGGATCACACCATCTAGAAGAAAAAACAAGAAGGAGAACTAAAAACCCTAGATCATCCAAAGAAGGTTTCTTCGATTATATGATTCTTGGGAAGTCTACAATATTCAAAGGAAAGAAGAGCTCAAGGACCCATCATCCTCTCAAACAAATAAAGACCCTACATTTGAAGTATTTTGGGAAGGCCACCACACTCTACACTATCATCTGAGAAATAAAGAAGATGCATTGTCATCATCATCAGGGAATGAAGGTGACATCCATCTCTTTGAGCCAAGGATTGCTTTTGAAGGAAGACATCTTCATCAAGAAGACATCTTGTATTAAAAACATCATCATCAAAATTAATGAGGAACCTAGTTGAATATATTGTCATCAAGGAGTATCTGTACAAGTAAGTATCTGTACATATATGTTTGAATATGTTAGAATGAATTCATTTTTCAATGAAATAAAAAAAATGGTTGGGTCATCAAACTCTCTATGGAAGAAGAGGATAAATTTGATCCTCATAGAAAATGAAGTCAATGAACATGTTAAAGGATCAATCACTAAGCCTCCAAAAGAAGAATCTCAAGCTCTAGAAAAGTATAGGAAATGGGAAATAAGGGATCAAATGATTCTCATATAATCCATCATATATCCCCTCATTCCATATGTAGCAAAGTTAGAGACATCAAAATAAATATATGAGAAGCTAGCAGAATTGTTCTCTATAAGTACTACTAGAGAAGTGATATCTTTGAGAAATTAGCTATACAAAATGAAGATATGACGAGAATATGGAAAAATCTCATACTTTATGAGGGTATCAGACATAATAGACCAACTACATGAGTTTTAAGAAATAATGTGTGATAAAGAAATGACCACCATAGTGCTCGATGCACTACCAAGAGGAATGGGGCAAGTTTAGATCAAGCATTTATGGAAATAAGGAATCTATCCCATTAAGTGAACTTTGGCCATTGTGTAAGATTAAAGAAACCAGGTTGAAGGGAAAAATGAATGCAGGATCAAATGAATAAGTTCAAGCATTTGCTGATGGAAAAAAGAAAAGGAATGTTTGGAAAATTTGGTCCTCATAAAAATAAGAAGAAGGATATGTCAAAGATCCAATGCTATGGCTGTAACGAATATGGTAATTATAAGAGAGATTGTATGAAATTAATGAAGGAAAACAAGAGGAAATAAATAAATGAAGATTACATGACCAAATAAGTGGAAGAACCTAATCAGAAAAAATCCAAAGGGATAGATATTCCCTATTAGGGTTTCTCCAATGCATAGCTAGGAGAAGTAGGAGGTGAAAACACCTCCACCATGGTAGTCAAGATGAGAAGCATTATGAAAATATGAATCTTAGTATAATATTAAATAATATTAGAAGAATACCGTTCAAGCAAGAGCTCATGCTATCATTATGGAAGCTCGAAAGATTTAAGTAAAAGTATACATGGATGTAGAAGGAAGTAGATCTTGGTAACCTCATTGAAAACCTATATAGTACATATGGTTGAAATAAAATCATGTAGCATGATAGAAGGAATTCATCATACATCATCATCATGAAAGGAACATTTGTCAGATGAGGATAATCTAAATACTCTATTAGAATATTCAATATAAGGTTCATCTTTACTTGGAAGAAGTAAGTATCTCACTAATCATTACACCTATGTGGGATACATTTTTTAGAAGGATGATGGTATGGTGACAAAGGAGTGAAACATGTAAAGATGATTGAAGTACATTAAAATCAAGGAAAGGAAGCTAACAAAGGAGGTCTAGAAGATCAAAAGAAGAAAAGAGGTATGTATATATTTGATAAATAAGTCATGTCATCATATAGTTTTAGACAACATGGGTAAATTCTCTACCCCATGGGCATGATCGAAGAAAAACAAGATATGTTAGTTGGGAAGATGCATGAAGGCATGGTTCACATATTGAGAAGATGAAATCAACATAATATGTCCTAGTTTGGAATATGAGGTGGTTGACGAAGATAAAAGAACTATGTGTTGGCTTGTGTTATATTCTTTCCACAACTAGTGCATGTAGTTAACCGGGGGTTGGGGGGGTGGATCCCCCCCTTCGTTGCGCCGATTGCATAGAGGGGGCATCACAGGGGGTTTCAGGGGTGCAAGTAACCCACTCTACGGGGCTCAGGGTAGCACCCTTGAAAATTTTGGTTTTTGGACCCTATGTTAGGTTGGCCAGACCTACCTATAGTTTTGTGCATGATTTTTGCACATGGTATTGGACACGATGGTTTTCGGTCCATGGTATTGGATGCTTCGGCATGTATAAATAGGTATTATAACATTGAAAGGAAAATAATGAAAAAAAAAGTTGGTAGTCCCGGTTTTGGGATCCAGGGGAAATCTATGTGTATATGTGTTTTATGTGTTATGCTCTCATATTGTTTATTTTATGTGTTTTAGATTTTGTATGCAGGTAATTTCTATACAGGGTTAAAACCTACATTTGGTATCAGAGTTGTTTTAGCTTCAAGGGGACACCTTTGTTGCTGAGGGGTTTTTCTTGGGCCTGTGGTAGACCTTGTTCAGTGGGAGATCTGTGAGATCAATTCTGGTGGTGAAAGAATATGGAGAGCAGTGGAAGGATAGAGATTGGGAAATTTAATGGTTAGAGTTTTGAGTTGTGGAAACTCAAAATGGAGGATCTGTTGGTGGATAAATATCAGTGGATCATGGTAGATACAGGTACTAAACCAACGAAAGTGTCTGATGAAGAATGGAAGAAGTTAGATCAGAAGGAAAACAGCACAATACGATTGTGTATCTCAGATTCGGTATTGCTGAATGTATCAGGGGAAGCTACGGCTAAGGCTTTGTGGGACAAGTTAGGGAATTTGTAACAATCTAAGTCTCTGCTGAATAAATTGTTCCTATGGAAAAAGATGTATGCCCTGAGGATGAAAGATGGAGACTCAGTGACAGAGCATCTAAATGCATTTAATACTGTGGTAACTCAGTTATCATCTATTGATATTAAAATTTCAGATCAAGATAAGTGCATTAGTTTGTTGTGTTCTCCACTAGATTCATGGGATAGTCTAGTTATTGCAATAGATAACAATGCAACTGCCTTGCAGTTTGATGAAATAGTCTCATTCTTGCCGACGAAGGAGATGAGATGGAAATATATGGAGAGCCAGAATGGTGATGCCTTGTCTGTACGAGGATAGTCCCAGAATAGAAACAAAAGTAAGTCATCGAGTGGGAAATCTAAATCTAGAGGGAGATCTAAGTTTCCAGGAAATTCTGTAAAGGTGGTGTGCTAGAAATGCAAAAAGAAAGGGCACTACAAAAGGGACTGTAAATCTAAAGCTCCTGACAAAGGAAAGGGATCTGATGATGCTCCTTCTATAGAGGAAAAAACCACCTTAGATGAAGGTGGGGATGCATACTTGGCTTCTTCAAGTACACATGTAGATCATGAGGCATGATTGATTAAATCAGGTGCATCTTTTCACTTCACTCCCCATAGAGAGTGGTTCTGCGAGTATGAGAAATACGATGGTGGTGATGTCTTCTTAGGGGATGATAGGAAGGCTAGAATCGTTGGTCATGAAAAAGTAAAGTTGAAGTTGCAAGGTGGAAGGGTTAGAACACTTCCGGGTGTTCTACATATTCCTGCATTGGCCAGAAATCTGATTTCTGTAAGCAGGCTAGATGATGCAGGTGTAAAAATAGTGTTTGAGAAGGATACCTGAAAGATGGTTTAGGGAGCACTGGTATTGATGCAAGGATTTTGGATTGGAACTCTGTACAAGCTGCAATGTAGCATGGTTGTTTATGGGTGCAACAGTTCTATGGTTCTTGAAAGTGGAGAAAAAAATCTAGTGGTCTCTGGAGAGAAGACCACACTGTAGCATCAAAGGCTTGGACATATTGGAGAGAAGGGCCTTCGAATACTTCATGGTAAAGGTATGGTAGAAGTTATGAGTAATATCTCTCTGGATTTTGATTTCTATGAAAATTGTGTATATGGGAAGCAAAATCGGGTGAATTTTCCCTCTAGTGGTAAGAGGGTGAAACAAATACTAGAGCTTGTGCACAGTGATGTGCTTGGACCTGTGAAGGTTCGATCACTGGGTAAGTCTCTGTACTACGTATCATTTATAAATGACTTCTCAAGTAATACATGGATATATTTCCTTAAGAAGAAATCTGAAGTCTTTGGCAAGTTTAAAGAATTTAAGGCTTCGGTGGAAAACTAGATAGAGAAAAATATAAAGGTGTTGAGGACAGATAACGGTGGAGAGTTTTGTAGTAAGGAATTTGAAGAATTATGTAAGAAGTGTGGTATAGCACGACAGAGTAATACTCCATATACACCTTAGCAAAATGGAGTTGCAGAAAGAATGGACAAGACATTGATGGAAAGGGTAAGAAGCATGCTCAGTGGTATCGGGTTAGGACAGGAATTCTGGGAAGAGGTAGTGGAGACAACATGTTACCTGATCAACAGCTCACCTTCATCAGCATTGGAAGATAAGACTCCACAAGTGGTATGGACTGCTAAGAACCCCTCTCTTTCACATCTTAGGGTATTTGGATGTGATGCATATGTACATGTTCGAAAGGAGAAATGAACCAAGTTGAATAGTAAATTTGAAAAGTGCATCTTTATTGGGTATAAGGATGGTTTAAAGGGTTATAAGCTTTCAAACCAAGTAACAAGGAAGGTTGTGTACAACCAAGATGTGGTGTTCAGAGAGGTGAAATATTTTATTAAACTTGAAGTCCAACCAAAGGAACCTGAGAAGATAGAGTTTGAGCTAAGGGAGGAAGAATCAGACTCTATAGCAGAGGAGGAATCAAAAGATGAAGATCCACAAATTGCACGTGTGAGAAGATCAGTTCGAGAAAGAAGGCAGCCAGAATGGTATAGTCCATCTTCTTTCTGTTCAAATTTTGCTTTATCTATTACTGATGATGATCCCAGAACTGTGAAGGAAGTAGTAGATTCATAGGATGTAAAACTATGGAAAGAGGCCATGGTTGATGAAATGGCATCTTTGTACAAAAATGAGGCTTGGTGGTGGAGTTGCCGCTGGAAGGAAACCCATTGGCAGCAAATGGATGTTCAAGAAGAAGACAAATGCAGAAGGGAAGGTGGAGAAATACAAAGCTCGGTTGGTAGCAAAAGGTTATTCCCAGGTGCCGGGAATTGATTTTGGTGATATTTTCTCCTGTTGCCAAGGTAACTTCTATTAGATTACTTTTATCTGTTGCTGCTGCTTTTGATTTTGAGGTAGAACAGATGGATGTGAAGACAACATTTCTTCATGGGGATTTGGAAGAGGAAATCTACATGAAGCAACCTGAAGGCTTTGCGGTGAAGGTAAGAAAGAACTAGTATGCAAGTTAAAGAAGTCTCTGTATGGGTTAAAACAGTCACCAAGGATGTGGTATCATAAATTTGATACATTTATACGGGACTTGGCTTCACCAGAAGCAAAGCAGATCATTGTGTGTATTTTAAATTAATTGGTGACCGTGTTATTTATCTGGTCTTGTATGTGGATGATATGTTGTTGGTTGGAAATGACAAAGAAATTATCCAGGATTTTGAAGACCCAATTGTCCTCCAAATTCGACATGAAAGATCTTGGTGAAACTATATTTTGGGCATGGCAATTAAAAGAGATCGGGCAAAGAGGAAGCTCTGGTTAAACCAGAGGAAGTATGTCGAGACAATATTGCAGAGGTTTAATATGCAGGATAGTAAACCGGTGAAGGTTCCTAATCCTGTAGGTGTGAGGTTATCTGCTGAACAGTGTCCCAAGACACAAGAAGAGGAAGAGGACATATCCTGTGTCCCATATGCAAGTGCAGTCGGTAGCTTGATGTATGCAATGGTCTGTACTAGACCAGACATTGCACATGCAGTGGGAGTATTGAGCAGGTTTATGTCAAAACCAGGGAAGGAGCACTGGACAACAGTGAAGCGGGGTTTCAGGTATTTGCGTGGCACTAGTGATTATGGTTTGTGCTACCAAGGAAGACCAGGATTGGATAGAGTGTTGGATATTCGTGGCTTTGTTGATGCAGACTGGGCTGGAGATCTAGATCAGAGAAGATGTACAAGTGGGTATGTGTTTAACCTATTTGGATGAGTAAGAAACAATATGTAGTGGCACTATCAACTACAGAGGCAGGATACATGGCAGCCACTCATGCAAGCAAGGAAGCAGTTTGGTTGCAGAGATTGTGTTTAAGTATGGGGTTAGTACAGGGAGATATAAGGATAGACGGTGACAGCCAAAGTGCAATTTTCTTGGCAAAGAACCCTGCATATCATTCAAAGACAAAGCACATTGATGTTCAGTATCACTTTGTGAGGGATATGATAGAAGAAAAAAAAGTTTTTTCTGGTAAAGGTGGACACTTTGATGAATATTGCAGATGCATTGACAAAATCTGTGAGCTCTGAGAAGTTCTCTTGATGTAGAGAAACAATGGGCGTTGCAGGACTGGATAAATGGCTATGCTCTCTTGTGCCCCCCTGTGGAAAGAAAACAAGTTGGAGAATGTTGGGTTGTGTTATATTCTTTCCATGACTAGCACACGTAGTTAACCGAGGGGTTAGAAGGGGGTCGGATCCCCCCCCCCTTCGTTGCACTGATTGCGTAGCAGGGGGAGTCACATGGGGTTTGAGGGGTGCAAGTAAACCCACTTTATGGGGTTTGGGGCAGCACCCCGAAATTTTTTGGTTTTGGACCCTATATTAGGTTGGGCGGACCTACCTATGGTTTTGTGCATGTTTTTCGCACACAGTTTTGGATGCAATGGTTTCTGGTCCATGGTTTTGGTCGCGATGGTTTTCGGTCCATGGTATTGGATGCTTCGGCATGTATAAATATGTATTGTAACATTGAAAGGAACATAATGAAAAATCAAGTTGGCAGTCCCAGTTTTGGGATCCAGGGGAAAACCTCTGTGTATATGTGTTTTATGTGTTGTGCGCTCGCATTGTTTATTTTCTATGTTTTAGAATTCGCATGCGGGTAATTTTTGAACGGGGTTAAAACCTACAAGAAGAAGATGATAATATTCAAGAGGATGATAATGTAGAGGAGCAATTAGTTGAATATGTCAAAGAAGTTCAAGGAGATGTTTGAGACAATGTTCTCGATGAAGATGATATTGATGATGTATTGTCATAAGAAGAACTTTAAGAAGTTAAACCAAATGATGACATTGATGATGATGCTGAAATGGATGATAGTTTCAATGACATTTTTGAACCAGATGACATAAATGTTGATTTGGATGAAGCAAATGAAGTATACCATGATCCTTCCAAGACTTGTTGTAGATTATTATGTCATTAAAAAATACTAACACAATTTTTCTATGGAAGGGTTTGAAATTGGAATTCATCGAACCTTGAAATGTGGAAGGTGCATTAGTAAGGCCAAAAGGCATGACCACAAATTCATAATGAACTTCATGAGTTCTAAAAGTTGTTTTTGGATTGTCTTCAGTCTCATTCTAATTTGATGATATCCCTAACAAAGATCTAGCTTGGTGAAGAAAATTGCTCCATGTAATTCATTCAACAATTCATCAATGACAAGAATGGGAAATTTATCTTTAATAGTGAGCTTGTTGAAATCCCTAAAATATGGCCACATATGCCATGATACATCCTTCTTATGTACCAATACTGTTGGAGCAAAGAAATAACTTTGGCTACGTTGAATTGTACCCACTTCTAGAATTTACGCAACCATACATTCAATTTCACTCTTTTGGGCATAGGGATATCTGTAAGGTATGATGTTTGGAGGAACGCTTCTTGGAATCAAGTGAATAGCATGATCATGATCACAAATAGGTGGGAGGCCTTTGGGAGTCTCAAATGCCTTGGAATGATTGTCCAATATTCTTTGGACACCTAGAGAAACAAATGATTTCGATGTTTGAACATCTAGTGAGCATAATTATTGTGTAATTATGCCTCATTGTCCTTTTGTTCAAAATATTTGTCAAGCCATTGAGTTGATTATCTGCCCAAGTTTCCCTACAATTCTCCTTAATTTAATTTCCTTTCCTTCCAAATAAAATTTCAAAAAAAAGTCTTGAAAATTACAAGCTTTTGTCCCCAAAGATCGTAACCATTGGACTCCTAATACAACATCAACACCACCTATTGAAATGGAAAGCATCATATTATTTAATACATTCTCCCCCATGGTTAGATTGATACTATGACACTTTCGTGAGAAATTTATAGTTCCTCCATTTGCAGCCATCACTTCACACTTTGGTGTTGGATATAGAAAGCAATTCAATTCCTTGTCTATCTTACAATGAATAAAATTATGGGGACTACTAGAAGCGATCAACACTATTACCTTTTTTTCTTGATATATCCTTTTATCTTGATACTTTTAGGTGTGGTAATTCTTGTCAATGCATTACAAGATATGATCAAATTCATTTCTTCTTTCTCTGGGGTTGGTTCCTGGTGTATATCCTCTTATTTTGATGTCTCTTGTTCCTTTTCTTCCTCTTATTCACAATCTATGTAAAATAATTTCTTCTCAACACACTTATGACCCTTAGTGTATTTACTATCACAACTATAACAAATCCCTTTTCCTCTTTTTCCTCTATTTGTTGTGGTGTCAAACTTGTAGGTTGTAGGAGGCTAAGAGCAACAATACTCCATCTTTATAATTGTGAGTGGTAGACTTCCTTGTTTCCATAATTTTTCTTTCAACTTTATTGCCACCTTGAATTCCTTCTCCAATGATTTAGGTTCCCAAAGGTGAACCTCATGTTGGATGTTATCCTTTAATGTCCCTATGAAGACATCAATTTTATGCCCCTCTGGAATATCATTTACCTTGATATTCAATCTTTGGAAGTCCTCAATGTGCTTTGCCATTGAACCCTTTGTTTGAGAGTTATCAATTGGATAAATAAGGTATTTCTCTTTGTATCCTCATTACGTGTTACCAATTATTTCGCAAAAATCGTTTAAGTGACAATTGATTTACAAGAACAAAGTCATCTATACCACACAAATTGATTTTGTTCTAAATGTAAAGATGCAATGCGTACCTTTTGTGTCTGCGACACATCATGTAGAGAAAATAATTTCTCCATATATAGTATCCATGTTACCAGATCCTTGCTATCAAACTTCTTCATATCTATCTTTGGAATGTGGTGGGTTTTAAACCCAACATTGGAGTCTCTAAAATTATAATTGGCATATTCCTTTTGTCCTCATCATGATTTTCATGGATTACCTTGTCACCACTGGGAAGCCTTTCTTGCAACAACTTTGTCAACCTTTCCAACTTGACATTCATTGTGTCCATGTCTACTTTAAAAACTCCCATGACTACTTTTAAATCATCCTTTAAACCTTCCATGTTCCCTTTTATTTTTTCTTCTTAAGCATCCATCTTAGCATCCAATTAATTTTTGGTTAGTCTTTGCGAGAGCAAAATTTGTTGCACTTGGTCTCGTAATTTTGATATATCATGTTGCATTTCTTGCTCTTCTTCATGTGTCATAGCTGAGATTTCTAGTTGCTTACTAAGTTTATCCTTTTTTTTTTGTTTCGAGGCATTTTGAAATCAAACAATCATATATTTTCTTCACTATGCCCTTTTAATCACTTCAAACTTATTTTTCAAACTAAAGTTATGAATATTTAAAAAAAAAATAGATACTATTTTTTTGCTTTTAGGATCTCAATATTGAAACTATTGTATCTCTGTAATTTCGACCTCCCAAGGTATGAAATTTCATCTTGTGGTAGCCCTCTGAGTCTTCTTTCCAATGCTACAAGTCAAAGCAAGATTGGATTCTTCAAGGTGAAGTTATGAAAAATATCCCATGATGACCTGATTATGGACTGGTTTTTTAGAGCGAATTGTATGAAATGCCATGTGTCACTGTTTAATACTTCGGCCTTATTTGAGACTGAATTATGGAGCATGCAAAAAAAATAACTTCTTCAGACAATACCTCATAAAATATAGTGAACCAATATCTGAAATTTTTACACAAAGGTCACCAATATTTCAGCTCCACATGATCTAAATTTCAACATATGAAGCCTCGTAGAAAACAAATTATAGCAAAAATGCTGAGATGACATGTTTGAAGCAACAAAACCCTGTAATCCAAAAATCTGATACCAAATTTTATGCAACCAGATCATAGAACATAAGAAAATATAGATCAATGACTTGAAAATTAGCCTCTTCAAGGGGGAAACCTCCTTTACATCACATAAATGAACAATTCTTGGATGATACAAATGACGATACCTCCTTGGTATATATAGGAATCTAAGGGGTCACAATATAATCAAAGCCTACATAACAATACTATTGTAAGGACACAACAAAAACAATAGTGGGCTTCTATTGGGCACAATAATAACAATATGGGGGCTACATGGGCACAAACATAACAATAACACTAAGGGGCTACACTAGTATTATAGGGATCTAAAAATATCTCATTTTAGATCTAAGATATGGTTGGTTAGTGTGATTAAGTGAGGAAAAGCTCTGCAATAAGGCATAATATTCAGGTATATTGTTGAGAAAAAAATATATTCAATTACTCCAAATATTACAACAGAAACAATATAATGAGCAGATTCAAGTGCTTTACCTTCACTAGATATGGTGTTTTACCTTTGGTGTCAATATGGAAATAAGAAAATTGAGTTTGACCAAACCCAAGAAAGGTAGACTCTTAAAGGATACATTAACACAAGGTACGAGAAGCTTTAGTGTGCTTACAAATAAAATTTGAGTCATGTCTACTCAAGGTAGCGAGGAACATGCATCCTTATCACACTATAATAGAAGCACACCATTTCGTCTCGTGAAAACCAGAATACTATAAAATTGGTTCATCTAGGGGATCTCACTATAATTGTTTAATTCTTGGACGTGTTCTGCTTTGTCTAGGTTAGTAGTAGTGGAAGGACATATAATACTATACGTTGGATGACTCGCAGTCACAACTACTTCAGAAACAAAGTGGCCAAGCAATTTCTGAAAGAAACAAAGCTGTTACAATGTTCATGCAGGTAATAGTTGGTCTTGTTAGTGTCAGTCTTTGCAGCCTTCCTCCAGTGATCAAATATGCTCTTACAAAGTTATTTTGAAGTGTCAAGGTCAAATTTTGTCATTTCAAAGAGTCTTCAAGCAAAATTTGGTCACTATGCATTAGGTCTAGGGTTTGCTTTCACTCCTTCTAAAGTTGTCCAAATGGCGGGCCATGTCATCATTCAGCTGGGCCTATCATCATTCAGAGGGTTGTCATCATCATGTCAAGTTCCATAGGGTCATTTTACAGCTTGTTCATGCTTCAGTTGTGCCTTGGCAAGTTCATTTCCCTCTCCTAGGGTTTTGAAGCCAATTTCTCTTGGATGGTCAAATCAATGGCAAAAATTGTTTCCTGATGTTCATACACCTTCCCCTATCCTTCAAGTACCATATCATACACTCCCCAACACTCAGATTCCCCAAAATCCTCATTTTTGCACAAACCCTAGTTTCTAGCTACAACTTGGCAATTTTCTAGGTTTGGCCTGTGATTTGCCCTTTTGGACCCCTTCCCCTCACTCAATCTCTGATATTCCACTTTCCCCTACTTCCTAACATCCCTCCCCACTCCCAAAAATTCCCCCAAGAATTTAGAAGCCCCCTATCCCCTTCATTTCGCTTCATTTCGACCAAATTCCTTGTTTCACACATCGGGGCAAGTTTCACTCAAATGATGTTTCAGAGCAGTCAGAGATGAATTTTGGAAAACTGAGAGAGGTTTTTGTCCAAAACATTCCAAAGAAGAAAAACCTCTTTCACTTTTTACACAGGTGCCATGGTTTGAGATAAATGTCAAAAATATCGGCGAGAACGAAGGTGCTCCAAGGACGGTTGGCCAAAACACAAAAAACGAAAGAAAACGCCCGATCCACTCCAAATTTTGGCCAAAGCCTCTTTGGATGAGCATGGTACTTGATTGGGGACTCCCAGCCCAAATTTCAAGAAATTTGGAGAAAATTTTGTCATTTGTGAATTTTTTGTGCCATTTACAGGTTTTTCCCGTGTCATGTCCGCGTCCCGAGCGCGGATGTTTTGAAGGATTGCTCAGAATTTTGAAAACTTGGCATTTTTGGAAAGGGCATGCAAAGAGAAAAATTACCAAT
>APFE031074845.1:168612-211605 GCA_000404065.3 Pinus taeda
TTTAGAATTAGTTCAAACTGCTCCTAGGAAGCTGAGCTCGACCCCTAGAGGTGGGGAAAGGAGTTAGATGGTCTATATTATGCTCTCTCTTTCTCATTTTCATAGTTGGACTCTTGTGGGAGAAAGCTTTATTGTATATTGTACATCTATCTCTGCAATTTAAAGAAAAGGAAGGCCAGGGTTTTGCAGACATCATTTTGGATTCTTGTGGATTTTTGTGTTGATGGTGTGTTCTCTACATGTTCTTGTAAGTCTATTTATGTATTCCACATCTCTCTTTTGCTTCTATTTGGACAGATGAAGTGGTAAAGTTTGAATTCATGCTTTGACATGCTCAGTTTTTTAGTTTGTTTCAAAATTTATGTTTTCTACTGTCTAGAGAGGATTCAAATGGTTGTTTGCCCTCTTTAGCTCCTTCTCTATCATCCCTGATCATCCATCTCAGATTAAGGCATCAGCGCTCACTCCTACCTTGCCCCAAAGATCCCCCTGCAAAAACTGTGCTCAATCCCCGCACCCTGAATTGCACTCCCTCCAATTGCCACCAAAAACCCAAAAATCTTTAAATCAACCCCCCTTATCAATTTACTAGCCTAATATCTTTGATCCTAATTGGTCAGCTTATCATATTGAAAGATCTACCGAATCTGACCCGAGAGAGCCTTCTCATACCTCGTAGGGCTAGCTACGAGGTGAAATGGTTTGATGTAGCCTTGAGAGTTTGCCTATCTCAGCCTAGGTGAATTCCAAGCGCTAACAGGTCTAAGGATCAAAACTTGGTACTTGTGTGGAGTAGGCCATGAAGGTTTCTTCATCGATTCCATTTTTTTCATAATTGTAGAGATACGTTATGTACGATGGAGTAAATCTAGGATACATGTTGCGATTATGGAAGTAACATTGGATGTGAATGTATTGACCCACAAATAAGAGAATGAGTGCATGATTCCCATAATAAGAGAGAAACATAATCACAAATGCATTTCTGCCAAAACAAGGAATTAATAGAGATGTTAGGAAGAGTGAAAGAGAGGAGTTACAAGGGGATAAAGACTTCCTAAATTTAGGACCTATGCTTTGATACCATGATAGGCCAGGAAGGTAACTCCTAACTGTGTATTTTGATTAATTTGAACATCAGAGTGGTGACCTTAGCGATTCCAATTTCAAGATATTTTTTAATAGTTCAAATTATTCTATTTACATATTTTCACCCAAGCCCTGAGGATTATGTGTCTAACCGTTTATGTGGGAAACTAAAATATCTAATAGATAAAGGAGAATGTCAAACTAATGCATCAAACTTGTTCACAAATTAGGAGAGCAAACTTGAAAGACTTTTATGAATAAGACGAACATTATATTACCTCACTAGGATTATTACAAATATGAGTAAATAATCCTGAACTTTATTAGTTATGGATTTAAAATGGCTTCTTCCCCAACCACTAGATTCAAATTGTAGATTAGGAAACCCACAATCACTCCTTCTGCCACTCACTATCACAAATACAAATGAACACATGCAATTTTACACACACCCCCTCTCTCCAAGAGAATGGAACTAGTGAAATTGTGGGCTACAACTATTAACCTTTTCCACTTAAATCATAAATATCATATGGTTATATTTGCATCCACATAATTTTGGATGGACGGAAATAAAAGAGAAATTTCTTATAATTTTAAATACAACAATATGTCATGTTGAAAAATCAAATCCATTCATGGCAAAGGTTCTGAATATGTTTTTCGACAACTTGCCTTGATATCAATTATAAATAGAGATTCCAAGCCCTTTTAGCATAAATATGTTGTATGGAGTTCGATAGGGTTTCAAAACCCAAAAATCTATTTAAATATGCATGACTTCAAGAGAAAAAACCCATAATGTACAATACAAAATATTTTTCAAAAAGTAAGATATACATTCAATTGAATTAAATATAATGTTGTATCTGCATAGTAACCAACGCGGTAACACCCACCCAAGTTGAAGACAACATGCTAGAAGACTCCATGGGAGTGATGGAGACAAGGGGAGCATTGCAGGGTTCGAAGGTGGGGCTTGTTCACCATCATTGTGGTAAGGGATAGCTTTTGGGCCTAGTTTTTTACTGCAGGCGGTCACGTTTTTACACTAACTTGGAAGACCTCAGTGGGGTGCATCACTATATTCACGTGCTCTTGTGGAAGCGGCTGACGGTTTGCATTTGAGCGAACAAAAAACCCTATAGTTTATTCAACCTCATTTTTCAAGACAGGCTTCAAACTGGTTTAAGCAATTAAATAGATGGGCGAAGCCTTGCAGTGGTCATGGGAAACAAGCCAGGAGTTTATGGGCCTGTGGGTAAGTCTTGACAATTTTTTAAAAGAACCCTTTGTCTCTTTTCAAAATTGTTGTCGTTGAAGGGTTTCCTTGTAGTTTGCAAAGGTGGGGGAACGACCTAAGGCCCCGAAGGTTTTGGGTCCTCGTTGTAGTTACGAAGACGTTGTTGGGGGTTACGGTCACTGTAGTTCAATTTACGGGAAATAAATTTAATTTTCTCTATGGTTTCCTAGGAGACCCTTACACCGATCAACAGTGGTCCTCTTTGCTCAATTTTCTTGGAATGGTGCTTCGAAAACCTTGGAAGTTGGCATTCAGATGGACGAGCAGCTAATAGACTACTCAACTGACTCCCTAACCGCTAAATACATATGGCTCAACTTCTCCCATCTGGTTCCTGCTATGACTATGCCGGTGGCAGCCAGTTTACCAGTCACGAGAGCGGAAGAGGTTACTATGCAAATGGAAGACTTGGAGGTTACTAATAAGGACCTAGACTTGCAACCATTATTAGTGGTGACGGAGGGTATCTTTAACCTGGGAGAAGGCTCAGATCCTCCCTTTCTTTTTATCCCTTCACCTTCAAAACTGCATACCTGGTCTCAGGCGTTTCCGGTGGGTACAAATCCTCAGGGCGGTGCGGGCTCCTCCGGGGAAGGGGTAAGTGGTTTACGACCTCCTACACAAGGATTGACACCAGAGAAATTGGGTTTTCTTGGGTCTACCCCTTTCTATCCAGCATTCCAACTAGTTGGAACTGCCCCTCCCTCGGGCTGCTTCAATGGCATAGCTAGGCTAGAGCAAGGAACAGAGGACATCCGATCTTCGGATTTAGAAGACATTGGCCAAGAGGAGGGTGACCAGGCTACCAAATTGCAGCCGAAGTGAACTAAAAAATCTATAAATTCAAAAATAAGAGAAAGGGACAGGCGATTGGTATTCGATGAAGGAATCATTATGGCTCAAGTTGCTCTAACTCAGAGCACAGTGCTCGTGGGAAGGGTCCGGGGCGGGAATTATACCCCTATGTGACTGCGGAAATGGACTGCAAAGATTTGGGGTAATCTTCTGTTGCAGCTTCTTGGTATCCTTTCACTATCCCGCGACTAGTTTGCTTTAATCTTTTCCCACCCGAATCAGGTAGATTGGGTCCTTACCCGGTATTGGCACATTGAGATGACCCTTGTGCTGCTGAAAAGATGGTCACCGATGTTCGAACCAGAAAAGGAAAATCATGGAGCTTGTCCTATATGGGTTCGTCTGCTTGCTCTCTCGCTTTAGTTTTGGGTGGAGGAGATCTTCAAGGTGATCGGGGATGATTTAGGAGTCTATTTGGATCATGATAGAACCTATCAAGACACATGATTTTTGGCGTTGGCTCATATTCTAGTGCATCTGGATAGAGAAGGCCTGGTGGAGAGCTACCTGCTCCAGTCAGAAAATCTTGGACTATGAAGGCATTCCCTTTCGATGTTGGAAATGTCGTGAAGTGGGGCATCTTTACAAAGACTATCCTAGAGTGTTCGGGTTGAGCCAGATCCCAGCGAATTCATTGGTCTCATCTTCCACTCAAACAATGGAATCAGAGCTCCCTCCACCTATAGACAATCAAGAGTCTACACTGCCTCCTCATCAGGAGCTACAGTAGCTTGCCTCCCATCAGATCACCAAGGTCATAGAGCCCTCTCCAGTTAGCTCTTGATCCAGGGACATGACCGTCACGTGTACTCCTCTTTCCTCTTTCCCTCATTTATCTCATGATGTTTTGGGTATTATTTACTTCATCTATGTGCTTTTCTGGGTCACTATCAGAGGTAGTAAGTTGTGCTCCCCAGTCTGTCTGGTTCCCTTAGCCCCTCCTTCCCTACCAAACTCCATCCCCATACCTCTGCTAATTAGACCATCTGCTCTCAAGGAGGCAGTTCGCAATCAAGTGGGCCGCATCGTTACTTCCTTCGTTCTCTCCCCGCTACGCCCTCGTCGACTTTCAGTCTCGACACCAATCCTCCCCCTCCTATTCCCCATAAACCTACTCGTGGTCGACAATCTAAAATCTCAAAATCCATCAAAAGGGTAGGTGTTGAAGTGGCTTCCAGGGTCCAATCCCAAATTGACTAGGTTCTTAGAGCAAAGGGCAACCCTCTTATCGCCCCCCATGATTTGTCTCTCCTTTAATTGTAGGGGTCTAGCCAACCCAGACAAAAAATGGCTCTTAAGAGACTTCGTCTTTCTGAAATATTGGACGCAATTTTTTTACAAGAAACATTGGGCGAAGGAATTCAAGTCAATAGGCTCTTAACAAGTTTTATCCCATACTAGGCTTTTCACTTTCAACGTTAGGGGTCGCTCTAGCGGCTGTGCCTTGGGGTTTAATAAATGCTCCACTAAAATCCTCAATGTCTGGGGGGGAGAAGGTTTTCTTGGGGTTGATATAGTCTCGGTGGAGCTCAACAGGCCTCTCAGGCTTATCAATATTTATGGACCTTGTCAGAACAGAGAATCATATTTGAACAGGCTTATGGGGGCCGAGTTTATGAATCAAGACAATATAATCATAGGTGGAGAACTAAATTTATCCCTTGGGTTAGCTGAATCTTAGGGCTCCTAGGGTCAAAGCAACCATCTCACAGTTTTTTCTGAAAATATTCTAGATTCCCATGATTTACTGAATATTGACCTTGCAAAGATCAAGCCGGCCTAGTAGAATTGAAGATCAGGGGCAGAGGCTTTAGCTAGAAGGCTGGACCGTTTTTTGATCAAGGCCCCTCTTCTGGCAAGTTTGAATTTGTTTCTTCAATGGGTAGGCTCAGGAGGGATCTCTGATCACTCTCCCATATTTTTGGAGTTCAAGGATAATAAGTTTAAACCACCTTGACCATTCAAATTCAACTCTTCATGGATTTTGGAGGCAAGCTTTAGGAAATTGGTAGCGTGTTCCTCGATTCACTGCTCTTAGGATGAGCTCTCCTCTCTGGGGAAGGTTTTTGTGAAAAACTTAGTAACTTTAAAAGCCAAAAAAATAATCTGGGCAAAGGAGAAACGAAGGAAAGATAAGGAAGACCTTATAAGGATTGAATTGGCCCTCAAAGCATTCGAAGATTCGGCTCCTAGTGGAATGTCTTTGGTTGCCTTAAGGGCTCAGTTGGTTCAGCTTGAAACTGAAAGAATCAAACTTCTTCGATCACAAGAAGAAAATTGGAGGTTAAAGAGCAGAACGCTCTAGCTTTAAGTTGGAGAAGAAAATTCAAAATTTTTTCAACAATATGCAAGGGGCCGTATATCTAGCAACACAATCTAGGAACTACAAGACCGTGAGGGTAGAAAAGCAAGCTCCTTTGAGCAGTTGGCTGACATGGGGGTTAGACACTTCTCTCATATCTACAAAGCTCCCACAAGAATAACTCTCCCAAGCATCATATGTACAACTGAAGCATTGCCCAGGTTTGTCGATCCAGATGAGGTGGAAAATTTAAATTCCTAGGTTACTAGAGGAGAATTAGAAGTGGTGTTGAAGTGCTTTAAAAAGGATAAGAGCCTAGGCCTGGATGGTTGGCCGGTGGAATTCTATAGCTCCTTCTTTGAGCTAATTAGAGAAGATCTTCTACAGACCATAGAGGAATGTAGAAGAACTGGCAGAATGTTAGAGGCTTTCAACTCGACCTTCCTGGATCTTATTCCTAAAGCAAACAACCCTTCCTCTTTTGATGATTACCATTCCATATCCCTCTACAATAGTATCTACAAAATCATCTCAAAAACAATTTCCCTCCATATCAAACTTATCCTCTCTCGAATGATATCCAAGGAACAGTTGGCTTTCCTCAACCAGTGCCAGATCCATGAAGCTATTGGGACAGTCCAGGAAGCCCTCCATTCGATCAAAAATCTCCATAAAAAATCCATTATTCTTAAAATCGATCTGTCCAAAGCCTTTGATCATGCTTGTTGGTCTTACCTCCAGATTACCCTCACCCACATCGGCTTTCCCTATGCCTTCATCTCCTGGATCATGGGTTGTCTCACTTCAGTCTCTTATAGTATCCTCATCAACGATGTTGCCTCAGGGTTATTTCATGCAAAACATGGACTTAGACAAGGTTGCACTCTTTCTCCGTTGCTCTTCCTTCTCATTATGGAAGGGTTTAGTAAGCTGATTAAAAAAGGAAGAGAGGATGGCTCTCTCGCTGGTGTCCGGATCTCTGATATATCATCTCTAACCCACCTTTTATTTGTAGATGATCTAATTTTTTTAATGGGTCCTTTAATTGACTCACATGCATTCAAGTCCATACTATCCCTCTTTTGCAAACCTACAGGTATGGAGCCAAATTTTGAGAAATCTACAATTATCATTGTAACCTGTCAGCTGCATGAAACAAGATTTGCTTGCCAACAATTTGACTATGTATGGCAAGATCTGGACTCTGGACTAAAATATCTGGGATTCAGATTGAAACCAAATGGTTATCGAATAACAGACTGGGCATGGCTCATTGCAAAGATTGAAAGCAGAATCAACATCTGGAAACAACGTTGGCCTTCTAGAGGTTGTAGGCTCACTCTGCTCAAATCGGTTTTGGAAGCAATCCTGGTTTATTGGATGTCATGGGCCTGGATACACAAAGGCATCCTAAAAAGAATCCAACAAACTGTTGTTATTTCCTCTAGAGAGGTCAAAGCACATGGAGAACATTTGCTTGAGTTGGTTGGGATCAAATTGGTAAACCTAAAAAACTGGGAGGTTGGGGCATAAAAAATCTTTAGTTATTCGCAGAGGCACTTGTTGCAAAATTGGGCTGGAATCTCATAAACTCTAGAAGCCTTTGGCAGGAGTTAACCTTCTACAAATACATCCATCCACTCTCAGTCTTGGATTGTATTTGCGACCTCTCCAATTTTACTACTGGAGCCTCTATAATGGAAAGCAATAACTCAGTCCCTCCCCCTCATTAAGAGAGGATTGGTTTGGAAAATTGGTAAAGGGGACCAAGTGAGAATTGGTCTGGATGCTTGGAGTGGCTGCAGAAATGCTCACATCCTCCCACGAACACTCTGTAATCACCTCCAGAACGTTGGTATCACCCATTTAACACAAATAACAAATTTTAATCAGGATCGATGGCAGCAACAGAACTGGATGGATCACAAAATACACAACATCCTAGCCTATTGGGAAGAGGATTGGCAACGGTTTATTGGGTCACTTGAGGAGGCCAATGTGCGGATCAACGATAATCAAGATGTCCTTATTTGGGCTCTTGACCCCCATGGAAGACACTCCCCTATAGTAGGTTATGCGTCCTCTATGGCAGCAAGGAAAATTGGAGATATATCTTGGTGGTGGCACCACCTTTGGAAATTAAAAGCCCCTCCTAAAACCGGGCAATTTATGTGGTGCATTCTTATGGACAAAGCTCCTCAGAGCTTAAGCTAATGCGCAGAGAAATCAACGGCCCCTCCAGATGTTGCCTATGTAAGCATCAAGAGGAAGATACAAACCATTTATTTCTTACCTGCCCGGTGTCGACCTTCTTTTGGTCAAGGATCACGACCTCCCTAAACTTAAAGATTATTTGGGTGGGGCAAAACTTAGAGGAGGCTTGGCTCAGATGGTGGACAGGCTCAATCTCAGAAAGTCAGGAATCTTCCATTGCTTATTTGTTGGGGTATATGGTTAAACAGGAACAAATATATTTTTATGGAGGCCAAGATAAATTGGGAAACCTCATGTACATCGTTGATGGCTATTTTTAATTTGATCTCAGAGGACCCTGTCAGCAAACCCCCTCAGGTCATTACCCTGGAATCTATTGACACTAATACCCCCTAGGGTTATTTTGATGGCTCAGTTCATGCCAAAGGCTGTGAGGGGGGTGGTTTTGCATATTGACAATGTCGTGTCCTACAGAATTCAAGTTGGCTTAAGCATGGGTACGAACAATTATGTTGAATTGAACAGTCTTAAATATCCTTTACTATTTGCAAGAGAACTAAATTGCCAAAAGATTCAGATTTTTAGGGACTCACAACTCACTATAAACTGGATAAATGATGTATATCACTATCACTTGCACACACTCATAGATATTATGGATGATATCATCACTCTAAAGTCTCAATTTTATTCTTTTGCATGCTTACATATATACAGGAAAAGGAATGAGATCGTTGATCGTCTTTCCAAAGAGGCAGCGCAGCTGAACAGAGGACAATGGAAAATTCAGGAATTCAAGGGAGGCACCTTCTACAGTTTTTACCATCGACCATCCATGGAGATGAATGGGCACATCACTAAATGATCTCTTGATCATTCCTTTTTTCCTTTCTTTTTTTTGGTTCTATGTATATAAACTTTATACTATTCACAGCTATTTATTTTGGGACCAAACTCAGTTTTATCCTATTTCTGATGTTATCTGGACTTCTTTGAAGTTTATTATCAGTTACATCATGAAGGTTTTTTGTAAAGCTTATATATACTACTTGATCTGCACCTAAGAGATTGCATCTCATACATGCAACATTATATAACATGTAATTTTATTATTATATTAATGAAAATTGCGCTTTTTTTCATGGAAAAAAAAAGTAACCAACGCAGAAGTTTTTTCTCGTTCCAACAATTGAATTGTGAGATTGAATTGAATATAAAATGCTATTTTATGTTGTAACATGAGGTTCATGCTACAAGAACTCAACCCAAATTGAAACAATTATGCAATAAATCCCATTGACAAAGAATTATCACCATAGACAAAATCCAGTAAAAGAACATAACTCACCAAATAGCTTATTTGTATGGAACACAAATGACCAACTAATTAAAAAAGATCATGCAATCTCTACCCAACCATAAGTAGTTTACTATAGAACTCCACCCTCTAGCCATGTTATATTACCACTAGGGTGAATTAGGAAGAATTAGATTTTGAATCATCCTAAATGGGGTCCAAGCCAAGACAAATCTCACTATTGAGTTCTCTTGAAGATAGAACAACTCCAGGTATACATATTACCTACCCCTCATATTACAAGGAGGACTTACTTCTTTTCTAAATAGTCCGTCATTTTTTTCCCTCCAATTCCCTTTAGTGTGGAGATAGAAAGGTCCAAATATTATCTCAAAACTATTGTAGAATTTTTTAGTTCCTTTGCTCTTCTTAACATGTGTATATCCTTATTTTCCTGGCATCTCACATCTATTTGGTAATAGCTCTCTTATTTCGTCTTTCTCACCCTTCAAAACTTCCTCTTATTATTTTTCTAGCAACCTCTCTCCATCCATATAATTTTTCCATGCATGAATGCCACCAAGAATCTTTCCCTGGCTACTTCTTCTTGTTTCAAGAATATAGAGGAGACACATTACTAGATTACAGGGGTGGTGGCTTAATCTTAGGAATGGTTTTCTCCACTACTCCCTGCTTAAATAAGATGAATATGAGAAAGTAAGATAGATGGAAAATATATAGAATTTTTAAACATGAAGAAATCCATTAGATTCCTCACCTTTCCCCACTTGTGGAATCATAACCACTATAGGTGCTCATGGTCTACCAGTCTTAGTCATCATTCATTTTTATGAAATATAAAAATAGATACATACAATATTCAAGAGTGTTAGGTTAACAAATTTTCTTGCTTATTAGTGGCATCACATATTCTCTATCTAAAATTTAATTCTTGGTTTCCTTCAGGATCAAGGACAATCCCCCATGCACTTGTCGCTTCAAAAAAGTATGGTTGTAGCCATAATAGGTAGTGTCGAATCTTAATGATGATAAGAGGGTAGTATTTGATCCACTTATGTTTCAATGGGGAGTGAAATATAAGCAACACACATTGATCACTACCTTCGAGGTTCCTCCATGGTAATTTGAAAGACAAAACACTCTCATAAAAATTGAACCTTGGTCACATATGAAAAACTCCTATATGAATATATTAAAAAGAACACATGTAAAATATTAGATCTTGGATTGAATGGGATACAAGATGGCATCGTAGTTCTGAAAGGAAATGAATTAGTTATTTAATTTAAGAAATAAATGAATTGTAAATATTTGTAAAGAAATAAAATAAAAATAAAAAGATTCCATTCATTACTTTCTTTAAGCAAGTTCCACAAGAGTGGCAATTGTTTATACATAAATTTAACTATGTATATTGGTAGTAACTTTCTATGCATAGTAAGTAAAAGGAAAAGTAGTGCTATAAGAGTAGTATTGATATTTTAAAATGTTGGTATGCATATTAGTTAAAGGTAGAAATGATGTTTACCATAGTGACTTGAATGCACAACAAAGGAGTTGGGTGATCAAGGGTGAGAGGCCAATTCACCACTAAATGCAAGTATGGTTGTGATGTCTATGTAAGGTTTAATGGTAGCGACTCTATTCTTGTCGAGTTGGATAAGAGAGAAAAACCCTTCAACAACCTTGGAAACATATAAAAATCACAATATAGTGATATTCTCTCATAATTAAAGCAAATAAGAGTTATATACATAACACAACCTATTATCCTTATAAAAGTATAGTGTTAGTTATTAATACATTAAGTGTAATTTATTTTTAAACAATAACTTTATATCCAGTCATTTAAAGGATTGGAATCATCACAAAAAATTATCTACATATATACATAAACATTTGTGATCTATGAGATAATATTTATACTATGTGTTGTCTAGGCAATCCTCTCTGCGGACAAAGACGATCCCTCTAGCTTAATGAGTGGGACTAGAAACCTACCTGACAATCTACTAGACACTTTCCTGAGTTACAATCGAAATAGGAGAAGAGGAAGATGGCCTACCTCAATTTGATGCTACAATGTTTTCCTTTGTTGAAGCCCTTCAATCGCTTGTGCCACGGGCTCGGTCCTACTGCTCACAACGTTTTAATTCCTGCACAAGAGATCATGACACAACAAGGCATACGAGTACAAATAACATAATCGAAAGTAACATACTTAACAGATCAAGTGGCATTAAGATAAATGATGCATTAACATACACATTTATGGAAAATGAACCAGCAGTTGTATATATCAATAGAATAAAGGAGGAATCATACAACCAAGCCTTGATGTGAATAAGCTCTCCTTGAGTGTATGTCCAAGTCCAAGCTTGCTCTCCAAGCACTCCTTCACCAAGCCAAATGAATAGCATGTAGGCACAATCTCAGCATAAGGGTGCAAATAGCCAGAGACAAACCATTTGGGAATGGGAGAGGATGAATATATAGGCAGGGAAAGGGAGTTAGGATCTCTCCAAAGATAGGAGAAGACCCTCATCTCAAGGAGGTAGCTTATAGGGATAAGACCAAAAGTCCAAATTGAGAGAACTCGACCTCATCCACACTGAACAACCTGCATCTTGTCGCTCTAGAAGACTCTAGATCATGAAGCTTCTTGTTCTCTTTGGGAAAATTTCCTTTTAGGATCATCACGGGTATTAAAGAAAAAAGCATGTTGACATCGTGAGGCTAGTATAGTTCAACTAGCGACTAGCATAGGTTCCTAGTGTCAGGGGATTGATGCCAAAATTAGGGTTTTAGAGCCCTTTCTTCAGGGGAATCTTTAAGTCATTTTTCCATCAGTGTTTTAGGGAGGATCTAAGCTACATATCTGGATGAGTACACCGCATTATGGTCATGTTTCAGAAACTTCGAGGTATGTCACAGGAAAGTGTGGGAGATGTGACAAAATAATGTGTAACAGATGCCCTCTAAAGCATGAAGGGAGAACAAGGAGCGATGGCTGAGATGCTTTACGAGCTTTTGCAAGGATGAGATAAAACATTGTCAGGAGACTGCAAATAAAGGACACATATACATATACATATCTGATATCAAAACATGAATCCATGGTATGGACGCAGCTATCCTGATAGTAAGGACTATGAAAAAAGATCCATAGTATGTGCGCAGCCATCTGAATGAGAAGGACCATTTGTAAATCTAAGATCCAACATATGGACCCAGCCACCTGATATAGAAGGATCATCATAAATGTAAAGTCCCACAGTATGGTCACAACCATCCATATAGAAGAAACATGTGTACAATCATAAACATAACTCCACGCAACCTGAGTCATATCAGACAAGACTCGGGGTCTTGCGCTCCATCCCAACCCAATATAAGTATGAATTCTAACATGTGAATGAATGTGTCAAAGTCGAACATGCTAGAAAACCACTTGATTAGTGACCAATGATGTGGATCGTTAACATGCACGGGAGAAACCGCCAATAATGACAATGGCTTTCAAGGTACGACAATACAATCCGTGAATGTGAAAAATGAAGCTGAATTCGAACACTCGTGGAATCACCCAATTGAAGGCAAATGATGAAAACCTATCGTCAGATGCAAAGAACTTGCCATTAAGGCATGCAAGCTCTAAGGTACTGAAAGGGTGTCTCTAAGTCATCTTCATGGATAATGAGCTGAAGTTGACAGGAAGTGACCCATCGAAGGAGGGTCATAATGATTCCCCCATCATCAACACGAAACGAGGAATATAATGGAAAGAAACGAATAGGATCCACGACTGTAGCAAAGGGCAAGACAATGTATAGGTAATAGACTGCAGATAGGACTTCCCTTGAACATCGACAACATGGCTCCGGAGTGTGGCAGCATTTGACTCAACATAAGACCAAGGGTCGTGATGACGAAATGGAATAGTCAGATGAGAGGAAAAACGGATCACCCAAACTCGGAAGGACAAGTGACTGAGTGAGGATATGCCAAACCCGACACAAGAAAAAGACGAGTGTCATGTTCAAGAGCAACATGCTGCCTATAAAAGGGATGTTTCACTTTCATTTTCCTCACTATTTCTAGTGAGTACCTCTTTTTTTTTACAAAATCTTGAAGAGGATAGCATATGCTTCTCATATAAGTTCAATCTTCGAATGAATCCATCCTAGTAAGTTTTACAAGTCCTACGAGGGAGAAACTCGGCCTCATCATGGTGATAAGTCTTTCACCGTTTAATTTTTTACGAGTCCGACGGAAGAATAACTCGATATCTTTTTCATATTTAGAGAGTTTGAAAAAGAGACAAAAAAGACAACTCCATCATGTCCCTTTTCATAATTTGTCTCTCAAACCCTCTAAGGCAGAAAACAATATTCAAGAGAAACTCTTCACCATGTTGACCAAGGTGTACCTTTTTCGTAAATAGACAATATCAGCCCAAAAAAGGGGTAAATGTATATTGAGACGACGTCTTCATTTAATTTAACGAGTTTGAAAAGACAAGTACTCGACAATCTTTTCATTTTCCGAGAATCAGAAAAGAGCTTAAAGATGACTCCACCTGGAGGAATGAGTGGTATAAAAGGATAAAAATTGGTTCTGGTCATGACGGAACTACTCAAAACATGTAAGGGTCAAGAGGCTAGCTAATAAGACCACCCATTGTAGATGTTCCTCAGGAAAGGATAAAATAACCAAGTGAAAGTGTATGATCGGCCAAAGAAATAGTTTCATTGTTACACAAGCTTGAAACAAAGATAAACTATGCTTGAGATAAGTTTGTGTGCCCTCAGCATCATGACTCAATTCAAGGTACATGCCCCCCAAGCTTCATTTCATTCACCTAACTAGACTAGTGGTTACTAACATGTGGACGGAATGAAGGTTCACTTATGAGATCAAGTGAAAGACTCGACTAGGATTTTACGAGACCTAATCAAAAACTTGAATTAGAAGGGGATTTGTTTCATTTTTTAATGAGGTTGACATAGTAAAAGAACTATCCTCATGGATATCTAGTTCATTTTTTAACGAGGTTGACACAGTAAAAGAACTATCCTCATGGTCCTTGTTTCATTTTTTAACAATCTTGACACAATACAAGGAACTCTGCTCCATGGTCCTTGTTTTATTTTTTAATGAGCTTGACACAAGACAAGGAACTCTGCTCCATGGTCCTTGTTTCATTTTTTAACGAACTTGACACAAGATAAGGAACTCTACTCCATGGTCCTTTGATCATAGACCAAAAGAGACCATGGCTTCTAAGAGGTTCTCATTGGATGGGAGAACAACACTCTAGAAGGGATACATGTCTAGGGATCTAATTGAAAAATCGGGCTCCAATGCACCCAGTACATGATGAACTACATCTCCTACTAGATCATTAGTAGATGTGGGCATGGAACATGTGGCCATTTAATTAACCTGTCGCGGGGGTGATACTGCTTACACATAAGAACCATTTAAGGATGATGGTTGATGGGGAGTTGATTCAGGACCAATGATGTAAGTTGATCAATGATCACAATACTTCCTTCATGTGGGAAACACATCACTCGAAAGAGGGAGGAAACAAGAGCTCCCATGACATTAACATAGTCACGGCTAAGGAGTATATTAAGTCTAAAGGGCCTTTGACAACCATCTCATCTATATATACAGTCTTCCCTCCCAAAGTAATAGGTAACGTAGGAAGGATCCCTAATGGTTTACTGGTTCCTCTGTTAAAAGCTAACAGATTCTGGGTGATGGGAACAAAATGAGGAGAACCTAAATATTGCCATGCAGTTGAGGACAAGATGCTAACAGATGCACCCTTGTCTATGATTGTTCTAGGTATGACCATATGGTAAGCATGTACTATAACCTAGAAAGGTACATAAGGCAGAAGACGATATCCTACCAATTGACTCCAATCAAAAGAAGTGACCAAACTACTTGGAGGGGGTGTCGTAGGAACGGGAGAGCTGCCCCTTGCTCTATGGGAATAGTAGAAGTGCTCTCACGCACCCCAGGAATGGGAGGATTTTCCTCTAGTTCAATCGAAACTGAAGAAACTAGAAGAACGTGAGCAGTATGAGGTTCCCTCTCTATTGGAAAGGTACGATTAACCAAAGGTGGAGTTAGGTCTACCGTTTTCTCAACTAATGGTTGGTTGAGAATGGACTTACAAGACTCACTTTCAGAGAGAGTGAGGTTGACCAAAAATGACTTTTGATCAATCACTAAATCAAATAGTGATGGATCAGGGGAAATATTTTGATACATAGTCGTAAGACGAGGTTGAGAAGCTATAAGGTTTTCCAACTCTTTGGAAACTTCATCCATAAGAGGACAAAGGTGAATGAGATGATTACCTTCACATTACTTACAGGGAAATTTTGACTTTCCCATTTTTCCCATATGCTTTACTGTCACTAGTTGAAGGTTTATCACCAACATGATCACCAGAGGCTGATAAAAAAGGTCGATGTGAACCTATGGACCACACTTCTAAGACCTTGGGAATACGGGGACAATTCCAAAGAAGGTGGTCACCCTTACATAACATGCAAGGGAATTTTACTTTTTGGGGCTGGTAGGAGGATTTTTCTTCATTACTTGCATCCATAGCAATGGCTGCTTGGTTTCCCCCTTTCTTATTTTTCTTCTTCTTCTTCATCCTCTCCTTCTTCTTCATAGCTTCCTAGTTACTAGAGTCCAGACTTTAACCAGGCAAAGAGGAAGAACGGGGTGAAGAAATAGGCAAAGAAGGCAAGGGGTCAAATTTAAGATCAAAATGAGGTTGATGTTATTCAGGTGGAGGAGAACTTGGTTGAAAATCAGTTTGGACACTCAGAATCACCGAGGTCAAAAATGACCAAACTGGCAGACCAATGGTCAATCTAGGAAGGGACAACATTGCCATATAGGGAGCACCCACATTTCCAAAAGAAGGAAAATGACTAGGATTCCCATCAAGGGGTTTTCCTTGGTTGGTAGACTTAGGAAATGTTTCCATTGGTATTAACCTAAGATATAGTAAGGAGTATTTCCACAGGAAAGATGCTTTTTCCATGCTTAATTAATTGATTTTAGAACTTTAACAAAAATAAATAAAAAAGAGGGAATCTAGGCAAAAGGGTTTACCAAGTATGCGTGAACTATTATATACACCTTAGCTAAAACCAAGGACTTAACGTACGGTGGAAAATCTCCTTGAATGTTGTGTCCAGTGTATCACGTTTACAAGGCACCTGACTCGGTTAACTGTGGGTCAAGGATAACAACCTAATGGGGTATCCCAATATATACTCGACGGTATGGGGAGACCAAGTTCGTGTTAGCACTGTCTAATGAATAACCGTTCGGTGAGAGCGTTCTCATATACTTTCCATATTGAAGTGCCTTCGATATACCCAAAAGTACTAGAGAACCTTTGATATACTTCCGTACTAGAACAAGATTTCACCCCCGGGATACAATGCAAGAAGTTAGCGACAATTGTTATGTTTAAAGATGTCGAAACACATCTCTAGCCTGGACGTCTAGATATTTGTGTAAAGTTCCAGATGCTCCTTAGGTTAATTGAGGTAAATTTTAAGTTTATCTTCAATTAAGTTTCGGTTTTAATGGCTCAACAATGTCACCTGTTCCTATAATGCAACTAAATGATGAAAATGAGATCTTTTCATTCGATGAAGGCTAAACTAACAAAGGAAGAGAGGCAGCCAAATAATGAAAGCAAAATGCATCAACACAATTCTTTCCAATGCTAAATGTAAAAAAGAAATCTAATCTTTCATTTCACTAACAAATGTAATGCCAAGATGTGATCTTGTAAGAAACGAAAATCACTTTCCTTTCACTAAGATGCAATAATAATTTTTTCCTTTCACTTTGATTCAATCAATGCAAACTAATGCAATGAGCAAAGGAAAATGCAATCAACTCAACTCAATGAAAATTTCTTTCACTTTATGGTTTTGAATGCAAGAAATGTCTCAAAAATAATTAAGTGGTGAAATATTTCAATTTTGCTTTCCAAAACATAAGAATGAAGACAAGTACTCTCTTTCAGTTCAACCAAAGAAAACAATTTGTAATCTATGCTTGACAATGGAGCTAAATAAATCTTCAAAGCATCAACACAACTCGACACTAATGAAAACAACTTCACATCAATGAACCAAAATAAACTTGAAAAAGATGTCCTGATTGCAGGAAGAGTCTTGAACGGGAGCAATCAATCTCAGAAAAGAAAACCAAACAATGAGTGGAGGGTGTCCTATAAGCCCTAGAAACCCTAGAAAGCAATGAAGCTTCAAACACACATTAACAAAGTCAATAGACAATTGCATTCATACAAGCATAACAACCAAGATAAATACGTTGTAGGCACACTGGAAAACCATTGCCAAAGGCAAAAAACACTGAAAACAAGAAGAAACCCTAATTTTTCTTTATCCTCTGGGATCAGCACGCCTGTTATAGGCAAAAGAGCGATGCAAGGGTAATCAAAGTGACTATAATTAAAAAAGCAACGATGACAGTCCAATTGTTAAATCTAAACCCACGATGGGCGAGAAAAATAAAAAATCTTCAAGACCAAAACAGACTGAGTGTCCTTAAGCAATAACCAATGAGTGCAAGTAGCTTCAGAGAAGCAAACAGGCTAAGAAACTGACAGTTGGTCAAACTCATCATACAATCTAATCGAAGGAATGGATGGAAAGGGTCATAGCTTCCCTAGTGGAGTCACCATTTTGTTGTCTAGACAATCCTCTCTATGGACAAAGACGGTCCCTCTAGCCTAATAAGTGGGACTAGCAACCTACATGACAATCTACTAGACACTTTCCTAAGTTACAATCAAAATAGGAGAAGAGGAAGATGACCTAACTCATTTTGATGCTATAATGTTCTCCTTTGTTGAAGACCTCGAATCGCTTGTGCCACGGGCTCGGTCCTACTGCTCTCATCGTTTGAATGCCTCCATAAGAGATCAAGACACAACAAAGCATACAACTACAAATAACATAATCGAAAGTAACCTACTTAATAGATCAATGAGCATTAAGATAAACAATGCATTAACATACACATTTATGGAAAATGAACCAACAGTTATATATATTAATAGAATAAAGGAGGAAACATACAATCAAGCCTTGATGGTAATAAGCTCTCCTTGAGTGAATGTCCAAGTCCAAGCTCAAGCTCTCCAGGCACTCCTTCTCTAAGCCAAATGAGTAGTATGTAGGCACAATCTCAGCATAAGGGTGCAAATAGCCAAAGACCAAACATTTGGGAATGGGAGAGGATGAACATATAGGCAGGGAAAGGGAGCTAGGATCTCTCCAAAGATACGAGAAGGCCCTCATCTCAAGGAGGTAGCTCATAGGGATAAGACCAAAAGGCCAAGTTAAGAGAACTCGACCTCTTCCAAGTTGAACAGCCTCCAGCTTGTCGCTCTGGAAGCCTCTAGATCACGAAGATTCTTGTCCTCTTTGGGAAATTTTTCTTTTAGGGATCATCGCGGGTATCAAAGCCAAAAGCACACTGGCATCGCAAGGCTAGTATAGTGCAACTAGCGACTAGCACAGGTTCCCAGTGTCAGGGAAGCGATGATGCCAAAATTAGGGTTTTAGAGCCCTTTCTTCAGGGGAAGCTTTAAGGTATTTTTCCATCAGTGTTTTAGGGAGGATCTCAGCTGCATAATTGGATGAGTACACTGCATGATGGTGATGTTTCGGGCACTTCGGGGTATGTCACAGGAAAGTGTGACAAAATACTGTGTAACACTATGTGCATTTTCTTTTTAAAAATATAATAATTCATAATAGTAACAATTATGGATTCCCAGTTTGGTCATATATTAACATTACCATTACTTTTGTAATGTACATAAATACATTAACAAGAAATATTTGGCTCCCCTTTGACTTATTTATAAGTTAGATGTCTCATGGGTTAGTGTTGGGGGTGTTAATATACGAAATTCACGTGGAACAATTAACTGTTCAAATCAACACGTTTTGTTGTTGCTTGGGACCCACACACTACTACAAATTGTTAGACTTCATTTATTACTTGTAGAGAAAGGAACCATGTAGCTACCAAAGAGGAGATGGAGAAAATCATAACAGTTAAAGGGAATTTGAAAATACACGGCATATGGGGATTATGAATGAATTTAAATTGTAATAGAAATGAATTAACTTCTCGCAAAAAAAAGTATGGGAAAATTTAGAAATGGAATCAATGGGTCTCAAAAGATTTTTTATTACATCAATATGCGGGAAAATAACAGCAGTGAAACCATCAAATTTGTCATTGTTGGAAAATAAATTGATTTGTAGTTATATTCACCCATTGCCATTGTAAGAGTCTGAAAAAAACTTAGAATCTCACATTAACCATGACCTACTTTTATCTTAACCATTTGAAAAAAAATAAAAATAAAACATTTTCTTAAAAATCACATCATTATTTGTTGATAATTATCTAAAAATAAACATAAAAATTCATTATATCAAATTTAAATTATGATATTATTAATTAATATAAAATTTAAACCAATCAAATTTTATATTTATTATAATTATAAATTTTAGGATAAATAATTTGTTATTAAAAATATTATATATATAAATTCAATCTTTTATGTTTTATGCAACAATTAATTTTTTTTATATCTTAATATATTTTATTCATTTCAAACTTCATAATCAACCAATATATTTCACTAACCATTAAAGATCATATCGTTTATGTTTCAATTTATTTCAGTCATGCCCGTTGCATTTCCGCTAGGGGAAATAGTCATCCATAGATACCTACCTAATGCAACTTTCCAACAATAAATTATTAGCGAAGAACATCCAAACATAGGATCATTCCATGGTGTTAGGTAAACTAATGCTTATGCATTAATTTTATATTATTAATGCAATTTTCTCAGTGGTTTTTATATAATTAACACGAGTTACATAGTTGCTTTTCATAATGTAATTGGTAGTGGGATACATTATGACATGCTTATGCCTTTTTTGTGTGAGATAATTTTGTAATTGTAAAATTATTTTTGGAATATTGAAATTAAACACAATTTGAATCAAGTTTTATCTGGAATTCAAAAGTAAAAATTTCATAGCCAATAATCAAACTACCATAATTGGATACATGCAAATTATTTAGAAACATCACCTAAGGATTCAATAATATTGATTTCAATAATAATGGGAAAATAAGGTTTGTTTTTTAAATTATGGGTGGTTTGAATATTAGTGATCAATTGAATGGAAAGGAACATTCTTTTGAGTTTGTTCCGAATGTTATTATTATAAATTTAGTTGGGGGTATTAGTTTATATAAGTGTTATTTGAAGTCATAAATTTTAAAGTATCAAATTTTGTTTAGAATTGTTTTAAAGTATTAAATTTTGTTTAGAATTAATATAATTTTACAAAATTATTTGGATGTAAAGTGTCATTTATGTAAATTTGGAGCTAGTCTTTGCACGCGAAATGCATGATGTTGTGGTCGGGCGGGTTGGTTTGCACGCGCCTTGACCGGTTTCGATTCCTATGGAGGTTGCGCGAGCTGCAGCGTATGATGATCCATTGTGACCCCGGTGACGGCAGTCTATGTGACAGGTTGTCAGCCTTGCTGACACGCATATGTACCATATATATGTAATAAAAGAGGGCCTATAAAGCTTCCCTAGCCCCTCCCATTAAAATAAAAATAAAAAAATAAATTGGAGCTAGTCTAACAAGGTTGTAATTCAATTTATCAATAATCCATTGTCTTAATTAAAAGTGAGGATAATTTATTTAGGAAAATGCAGATAATTTTATTATAAAACTTCAAAAGTTTTTTTTAGATCTCTTTTAGAATTTGTAGAAAACTGAATACAATCTCACATAGAGAACAGAAACATGATATCTTATTCAGATATTTGTTTTTATAGTAAGTGTTAATAAAACAATAGTGCCAAAACCAAGTTTCAAGAGAGCAATAACATCATCCTCAACTATGTATAGTGAGGAAATAAATTCTCCCTTTAAGATCTATTTTAATTTGAAAGACAATTGAAAAGTAAAAATTTGAAATTTGAATAATTGTTGCATACTCTTTAACCAATGTTATGCATGAAAAGGTGAGACGATTCTTGCAAGATGGTTGACAAATATTTAGATGAAGGTGAGAACATTCAAGCAAGATGTTTGACAAAATATTTAGATGAGTTGCTAAATTTATGTTTGCAAATGTTTTAGTAAAATTATTGAGCAGAAACTAAACATGTCTACATCGGGTGTACACATGGTTGTAGTTTTTTTTTACGACCAAGCTCCACAAGGACTTGGAATTGTAGAGAACGTTGTATGAAAATTCACCAATGATGTTGTATCTTATTTAGATATCAGAGTTAATGAGTTTTGATCTAGGGTCTGTTGCAAGCTAGCAACGTAATTGCTTCATTATCTCAATTGTAGAAAAAATGATCTTAATTGCACAAAAGACGTAAATGGTAATAGAAGCTCGTGGCAGCACTGAACCCGCCGATTGGTAGTGGAAAGAAATCATGAAAGGTTTGAAGTAGTGGAAGAAATATGTCTCATACCACATGCATTATGACAAAGTAGACACAATTGTTACTTTGATAACATTCTGAGATAGTAGGTTGCATCTAGAAACAACAATGGTGTCAACTAGACCACAATAATAGTGGTGGTAAGTAGAAAATAACAATATTCTTAATTATGTTACAGCTTTGTTTAAACTTAGATTAAATTAAATTGTGAAAATCTAAATGAACCTTTCTTTCCTATTTCTATTGTAATTAAAAACTTAACTTAACTCAATTTTTATAATTAAAAAAAAAAATTCTATTAAAAAATATAAAACCTTATTCGAATTTTTTTCCCATAATTTTTATTTTATTATATAAATAAAAAATATCATTATCTTATTAATAAATATTAAAATTATTGTTGAATTTAGGCTTTTGCGATCTATATTAAGTTTAAAGAAAAAAAAATTAATGAAAATCATATCGTAATTTATTTATCGACGTGTTTCAAACTAACAAATATAATTCATCCCCAAAACAAATTATATAATCAAAATACAAAAAAAACTCATACATCATCAAAATCGGTTGAATAACCTACATCATCAAAATCCCTTGAATAACCTTCGACATAAACTAATAGCATAGTTAATACCAAATCCATTCTTTAATATTTGACTTTTGATGACGATAGGCTAGACCAGATCACAACAGTCGCTTCATAAATCTATATTCGAAATGAATCACTCCCTCCACTAAATCCAGAATTTGATCATGTCATAATCGAATTATGTTTAACACGCTGTCGTTGTAGTATAGTGGTAAGTATTCCCGCCTGTCACGCGGGTGACCCGGGTTCGATCCCCGGCAACGGCGACAATAGTTTTGTTTTGCGTACACTGATTCTTCTAGCCAGCCAAACTGACGATCCCTTCCCATCTCACCTTACGCTGTGAATGTACAGCTACCTCAACTTTTTGCATAGGGATTGGCAAGGATTTTGATCAAACAATTGTACACAGACCCCAATCCACCTTCTCCAAACGTGAGGTTAGCCAGCCAAACTGACGATCCCTTCCCATCTCACCTTACGCTGCGAATGTACAGCTACCTCAACTTTTTGCATAGGGATTGGCAAGGATTTTGATCTAATTGTACACATACCCAAATCCATCTTCTCCAAACATGAGGGCGCGACTGACATTGCTGGTTGCAACCCTGAGCTCTGCAAAGGTAAACACCCGGAGATTGTGTGGGGGCCTCTGTGACGAGTTGGTCAATATGTTGGGTCCAGGGGAATCATTCTTCACAACTGAAGAAATTGTCTGAGTTAATGTCAGAACCTGACCTCCTCCGTTCTGGGCACAACCCACCACTCATAGACCTCGTCCATATTGATTTTGATCCTCACATCTTCCTTCCTCTCCCATCTGCATAGGAAAAATGAAAGCAGTAGTCTATAACGCGATTTTTTGAAAGCTTTTTTAGCAGATTTTTCCGGTCAAATTCCGGCAGCAATTTATTGGAATCCCATGTTTGATAGCTAGTTTCTGCACAATTAATGGTTCCAAGGGGTTTTCCAGGGCGCTGAATCCAAATATGCAGTTAAAAAACCATTTTAACAGCTAAAAATCAAGATTTAACCTCATTTCTTCCGCCGGATTCCGTCACCGGAATCTCCAAAAAGTCGCATTATAGACAACTCCAAAATGAAAGCACGGCATCCTGCAGAATCTCCGGGTTCTGTCCCAAATCTCAGCCTTGAAGTGCAATTTACAATTAGTTTCTAGCCTAGAAAAGTAATCTGCCCTTGGGTAAAAAATGTTCCTATCTATTACCACAAAACTGATATACCCAGATGCACCTAATTGGTCTTAAAATACTTATAAAATTTTAGTCCTTTATCAGAAGATGTCTTTTCAATATAAAAATGTCACTGAATTTTAGATTCTATTTATCAGACAATGTCTTTTCAGAATACAAAAACTCTAAAGCTTCCCAACAAGTTCAATGTGAAGTTCATTGTTCTCCATGTCTAATAAGATTGCTTGTTGGACAAATGTAGGATAGTAGTCCAGCCACTTCAACTCCTGAACACACAACTTGCTTCTTCACAATTTCAAATACTTAAAATACTCCCAATGTTGACTTTTTATGTAAGTCAACATGTGGTTTTCCTAAGGTTAAAAGTTTTTTCTATAAGAGGTATGGGGCTTAGAACCACTCATAGTCATCAACCAAAAGCATAAATAGAAGCCAATATCTCTTGGAGAGTCAAAATTCTTATTGTTCAATGAAGGACTAATTCTTATCAACTCAGTTATGAAACAGGGCACTGGAAAAGGCCAAAAGAAGTGTGAGAGGAAAGAATATGCATTTTTTCTTCTTCCGGAAAAGTGGAAGCAGAGAAACATTTCATTTTAGAATGTGAGGCCTTCAAAGATAACAGGGAAAATTATGCAGATATGTTGGCAGCTAGCGTTTGAAATAATCTATTTAACAAAGTGTTTGTTGAGAAGCTGGGAGCATTTATTTTAAAGCTTCACAGAAAAAATGCCAAATACATCAAGTAGATGAAGAGGCAATCTGTCCCATAAACTATCTTTAACCTCATAGACTTTAAAATACTTTATTTCTCCTTCGTTCTCAAATTTTCAAATTTTAAAATACCAATAATAAATTTAGATACTCCAGATAGACCTTGAATAAGATGCTTAGCTGCCCTACATTCGGCCCTGAGGCTGTCAACGGCCTAGGTGTTGAATTCTGCGGTTGTGCACTTGGATTACCTTGAATAAGAGGCTCAGCTGCCCTACATTCGGCCCTGAGGCTGTCAACGGCCTAGGTGTTGAATTCTGCAGTTGTGCATTTGGATTACCGGTAAAAAAGAACCAGTGCCCTGTGGCAAAAGCCTTGCATTACCAACCGAAGACTTTAAAACTGGTGGCAGAGTAGGAGGTGGCACCAGAATTTCATTTTTGTTTCCTAATCGATCAAACCATCACTGTCCATTGCAAGCCTCCCAGGCATCTTCCGAACCATTATAGGCATCCTAGGCATCAAACCTCCAGGCCGTCCAATACCAAAACTGTTTCCTGTTTCCTGCACCATACCCATAACATTAGATGCACCACGACCATTGCGCATGTTTGTTGATCCCGGCCTTAAACCAAGCTTCTGCTCAGCTTCTGAATTGATCTCATTTATAGTTTTAGCTTTTATCTCTCCACGGCTAGAGATCCAATTATTAGCATGCAAGTCCAGAACATCAAGAACCATGAACATCACGAACCATTAATCTCATTCGAGATGCCAATCATTGATTATTAGCTAGGTGCTTCATTGAGGCGAAATAAGAATCTATGATAGAAAGTGATTTGGGGTTTTCTTCAAACTGTTTTTCAACGGTCTTGAAAACCGGGCAAACAGCTTCCACATTTTCTTCAGTTGGAGGAGACTTTGCATCCTGGCCTAACAAACGCTGAAAACAATGATGAACAATTTTTTCAGTTACTATTTTCTGCTTACAAAACTGCTTTGCCCTGGTGCTGAAATGATCTGATAAATGAAAAAACCAGCAACTACAAAAATCAACACTTACGAATGTTGGGACAAAATCCACAGAAAAGTAGAGGAAAAAACAGGGGAGGCACACTATCCCAGCAAGTAGAATCCCAACCAGTAGAGTGTTCATTTAAAATAGGAATGACACCTCGCCCTTTAATTGTTTTGTGTTCCATATATTTTTTAAATGTTAATAAACTAATTTAGAATTCTAAATCATGATTAAGATACTCAATCTATGGAGATTTAAGAATTCAAATTTATTATTTAATAATTTTTATTAAATTTTGGGTGAATTTTATTAAAAAATGTACCAGAGAAAAGCAAAAAGTGTAGAATATTTAGATTACATTATGCAAAGTTTAATTGGTTTACATTTTTGTCTTTTTTGTTTAATTTGATGATATTTTTTTGTGAGATTGTTATATTTCATTGTTTGAAATGCATTTTTGAATTTATAGCGGAAAAACTCTTGGGGTGCTCATTGTATACAAATTTAAAAACTCAAATTTGTTTTTCCAATAATTTTTGGCTAGATTTTAGGCAAAACTTATCGAACAATATATCAAGAAAAGGGAAAATGCATATAGAACATTTAGACTACATTGTAAGATAAGGCAAAGTCTAATTGTGTTGAGGTGTGAAGCAAAAATGCATATAGAACATTTAGACTACATTGTAAGCTAAGGCAAAGTCTAATTGTGTTGTGGTGTGAAGCAAATGGTCTTGAAGTTTCTAGACACTGTGCTAAAGACGCTGAAAGAGAGTGTCGATGAGGTGTTTTAACCACCACCAACTCCCAAATAAAGCATACATCATTTTTTAAAAACTCACATAGAAGATGGATTTTTCTCTATAAAAATCTAGATGTTTCCTTTGCCCAAATTTGTTAAAGTAGTTAAATGCATTAAATACTCTAGAAAAATCTAGAGTTGAAGACTTTAGAGAAGCCATGCATATATAAACAAGTGATTGTAAGTTGCTCTCACAAAGTCAGTAAGGCTTGTGAAGAAATGTAATACAAAAATATAATTTTGGCTCTCATGTGTTGTTTATTTTCTGTTGTGGGCTTCCTTGTTGTGTCTTCTCTCTATAGTTTATCTGAATGTTGTAACTCCTCTATCCCGTAGTTGATTTGGAATCTACATCCAATTTTTGGATTGTTCATAATCATTCATCATCATTTTTAATTTAACAATTGGTATCAAAGTGTTAGATTGTTCTTTTTAATTTTTGGATGTGCAAGGTTATTGTTGAGGAGAATTACGAGCATGGAGATAGTGGCATTAAGTGATATGGAGAAATTACAGAGGGCTAATTTTTCCCTATGGAAGGCTTAGGTGAAGGACACAATGATTTTAAAGGATCAGTGTTTTCCGATTGAGGGAGTAGCGAAAAATCCCTCATCGATGACGGATGAAGATTGTAATAAGCTAGACAGAAAGGCCATCACCACAATTCATCAATGTCTAGAAAAGAGCATATATTTTAGCATTGCTAGAGAGAAGATTGCAAAAGGTCTATCGAAAAAATTGCATGATCTATATGAGAAAAACATGACATTGAACAAAGTTTTCTTAATCAAGAAATTGTATAATCCCAAGAGGAAGGAAGGTGCTTTAGTGCTAGAGCATTTGAACGAGTTTAATATAATTACAAGTCAACTTGCCTCCTTCAAAATTATTTTGGATGATGAGATTAGAGCCATCCTATTATTGTGCTCTATGCCATATAACTGTGAGAATTCGATAGTAGCTATCAACACTTGAACACCTACAGGGACCTTTAAGTTTGAGGACGTCAACAAAAATTTAATGAACATGGAGCTACATTGCAATTAAATGGTGGAAAACTAGGGAGGATAAGCTCTAACCTTCACTGATTGCGAAAAGAAGATTGCTCGAGCTTGTCATGGGAATACGAGGTCAAGAGGCAGATCAAAATCAAAGAAAGGGAGAATCACATGATTTCATTGTGGGAAGTTGGAACACATGAAAAAGGAATGTCGAGTTTGGAAGAAGGAGTAGAAGGACCAAAAATGAAGTAACACAAATCAGAAATCAACTAGCACAAATGAAGGTGAAACCCGTAGCTTCAAAAAGTGATGTTTTATTTACAATTTTACTAGAAGATGTAGGCTTATATACATCTAGTTGTAGCATTGATTGGATCCTTGATTCTGGGGCATCTCATCATGTAACTCCAAGTAACGATAATTTCATTACATATGAGACTAGTGATTATGGTAGAATACATCTCGAAAACAATCATTTCTGTAAAATTGTTGGAGTGGGAGATGTCCAGATCAAGACGAGCAAGGGACAAGATATTCTGTTGAAACAGGTCAGGCGTGTTCCAAAAATTCACATGAGCCTAATCCCTGTGGGACAACTGGATGATGAAGTCTTCACCCAACAATCTTTGGAAAAAGTGGTTGGAAGATCAATAAAGGAGCATTGGTCATGGTCAATGATCACTGACAAGAAACTTGTATACATTGAGGGCAACAACAAAAAAATCAGATGTTGTTGTTGTTGCAAAAGAAGGAAACTCAAAAGATTTATGTCATAGGTGCGTGGGTCACATCAGTGAGAAGGGTCTAAAAATCCTTGCCAGCAAAATTTTGATTCTAGGTTTGAAATCCTATGATTTTAACTTTTGTGAGAATTGTATATATGGTAAAGAACGAAGGGTTTCATTTCATAGAAGTGGTCATGAATGAAAGAAAAATATGCTAGAATTAGTACATTATGATGTATTCAGGCCTGCCAATATTAAGTCACTCGGAGGAGCCTCATGCTTTGTGAACTTTATAAATGACGCACCCAGGAAAGTTTGGGCCTACTCCATGAAAACTAAAGGAGAAGTATTTGAAATATTTCAAAAGTCCCATGTTTTTGTTTAAAGGGAAACTAACAAATTCTAGAAATGCTTAAGAAAGATAATGGTGGAGAATATTGCTTAAACTCCTTTAAGGATTATTGTAAATGATCTAGTATTGAAGCATGGAAAGAGTGTTCCTCGTACTCCTCAATAGAACGATGTTGCAAAAAAGATGAACCACACTATCATGGAGAAGGTTAGGAGTATGTTTTCAAATTTCGGGTTGGAAAATCACTTTAAGCAAAAGTTTCCAAAGGACCACAATTGCAAGAGGTCCAATCAGAAAACACTCCACCATAGTTGGTTTGCAAGTCTCTAGGCCTCATAAACCCTCATAGAGGTATCATCCCTCAAACTATATTTTGTTCATTGATGAAGGAGAGCCTAGTTATTTTCAAGAAGCTTATAAATATGTAAAGAATAGAAGAAGGCTATGTAGAAAAATATGGACTCCCTATTAGAAAATCAAACTTGTGAGTTGGTGATGCTTCCAAAAGGAAGATGGGCCCTACAAAATAAGGGGGTATACAAAATCAAGCATGAAGGTCAAGGAAAGAAGAGGTACAAGGCAAGACTGGCAGTGAAGAGATTTTCCTAAAAAGGAGGTACTAATTTTAATGAAATATTATCACTTGTTTTTAATATGTCATCCATTAGATTCATTTTTGATCTTGTTACTATCTTGGATTTAGAACGTGAACAATTCGATGTAAAGTGTTAAACACACATGGACAACAAGAGAGATATGAAAGATAAAACATGCAATACAATTTTTATTGACAAATGATATACATTTATAGTACATTATGTGACGGTTGGGATTCACATCCCAAGGTCTCTTGGACTCTTTTTGTCCATTCGGCTTCCACACTAACCCATTGAGGATTAGGTGTCCAACATTCCCCCCCTTAATCCGAAGGGTTATGTATGAGTCCAAGAAGAGAGCTGTAATATAAAATGTGCAAAAATGCATGGCAGCACTAGGCTGAATGTGCTCTCTGAAATGTTGGTATAAAGGGCGGTGCTTTAAGGATGACCACCAACACTGGAACGCTTAGTGCAGTTCCCAGAACTCTTCCAAAACTAGCAAGAAGCCGGAGTCTTCTGCTAGAGGAAGTGCTCCTATTGTTTTGAAGAGGGAAACCTTCAACCATAAATGGGAGGTCTCACCCCGCATAAAAGGGAAAACTTCAACCTGAAAATGGAAGTCTCATCCTGTGATGGTTTAAGGATGACCAACAACTCTAGAATGCTTAATGCAATTCCTGGAACTCTTCCAAAGATGGCAAGAAGCTGGAGTCTTCTGCTAGAGGAAGTGTTCTCAATTTTGTTCCCGGAACTCTTCCAAAGCTGGCAAGAAGCTGAAGTCTTCTGCTAGAGGAAGTGTCCCAGATTGCCAACGTGAAGGCATGTTCACGGGCATATTTGTCTCTGGCTACAACTCTGAAACTATTGTTTGACAGGTTGTGGCTCAGGCTCGCTTGATGTGGCTTTGAAGCTTGTAGATGACCATCATTTCCCCCCTGTCAAATACAAGGTGAGATGATGGAGAAAACTCAACTGCAAGACTGTTCAATATTCTGGAACAAGTTCTGACATGTGTTCGGAATATCTTCTTGGCTGTTGATGCCCATTGCCAAGAAGCGGTCCATCCAAGATGAATCTTTGTTCTTGCAGGACGTTTATTTTTGAAGCATCTGTGTGAAGAATGACTGGTTTTATGACAGTGCTTACATGGATGAAGATCAAAACAGTGATATTTCAGATGGCCAACTCGGTCATAGTGTTGGCATTTTACGATCTGTTGTTGTTGTTGTTGCGATGGAAGAGGAATAGAATCTGGAATAGCTGAAGGTGAACTGCCATGAGGAGCAGGTGAACTGTCATGAATAAATCTAACACTCTGAAACTGAATGGGCTTGCCGTAGTCTGGAATATGAAAGGACAAGTCCTTGTCATATCCAAGACCAGTTCTGTGCTTGTTGTGGACAAGCTGTTCCCAAGGTCTGATGATGGGCTTGGGAAGTGCAGACTGAGTTTCTGCATCTGCATTTACAACTGCTACTTTATTTGAATGAACTGTAACATTATTAACATGCTGCTGATGGGTGGTTGTCTCAATGTTCTGAACAAAAACAGGTTCATAATGGTGTCTATTTTGATGTAGCTCTTCTTGCTGTAGCTATGATTCAAGCTGCAAAAAATCGATCTTTCTTGTGCATTTTGCAAATAAGTTTGAATATCGGTGAGAAAATCCTTGCTGATTTTGACTGTATTATTCATAAGTAGAGGAGTATTTAGATTGTCCACTAACTCTAATATTGCACTAATTGGAGCCATTTTTAATCCTAAAAAAATAGTAAAACAATGAGGAAAAGATGGACACCAATTGCTCTTTTATACTTCAAATCAATCAGCTTGCAATAGATTCAGCACACAAAGAATGGTGATATCCGGAAAACAGACTCCTCACTCAAAAAATGAATTTTCTTCAATTCACCTGAGAATTTAACTTCCTTATTTTTTATTCTCAAGGCCACACACACATTTGCGTACTTTCATTCACGATAAACAATAGTATAAAATATGTAGAGTCCAGACAATTTCTGCACAAGAATGTCGCTTATTTATATCTGTCTCTCGACAACGCATGAGCTATCGTGGCATTCTATTGGTGAAAAAACAAAGCCGCTAGCTTTCAAACCTTCACCATTCTTCAGAGATGGCGGGTTCATCTTATATATAAGGGACATAATGAAATGAATACAATTTTCTCAGCTCTACTCCTGGAGCAATTCGTTCACCACACTTGATTTCCATGAACTAAGCCTTCTTTGTCTTGTCATTCTACATGCTCGACTTACGATGTCTATAATATCAAAACAATTTAGTCCGCCTCTAACATACCTGTGGTGAAAACCTAGTCACTTGCAATCTATTCTTTGCTTCAATTGGAACTCCCTCGACGATCTTAGTTTCAAGTCTAAGTAGAGTAGCTGCTTCAAATGCTCGCATAACAATACCTTTAAGGTTGAGGACATTCGAAACTTCTTAGCAATTGCATAAATACCTTTGTGGCTTGTATTTTCAAAGAATTTGTGCTCCAAGTAGGCTAACGAAGTTGACGTTGTGTGACATTCTAATGACGGACATCCGGTACTAGTTTCGATTCTTTATCAAAACTGCAATTGACTATTCTCACCCACTGAATTCACAAAAATGTTGCTTTATGAGTATGACATGGCAGAGATTGCACTTCCTTGTATATTGCACTTCTTCATGGAAAGCGACTCGGCAAGCTCCTTTGTTTATTTCAGTGGAAACAAAAATTCTGCAGTATAAGTCTCGAGTTTTGCACGTTGTACGCACACTTTGCTGTGTCTGGAAATTCGTGCCACTATCAAGACTGATCAATACGCTGTCCAAATGCCTTTCAAAGTTGTTCATCTCATTGCCTTTATCAGCCAACATAGCTGCAGTTCCCCAATGTGTGAATCAAATTCACTCAGCGCTCTTTTCTTGAAGATGTTCCAGGCTATCCCAGGGCTTTTATTCTTCTCCGGCACTTCTGCAAACAAAACTCAACTCAACCTTTTATCATCCAGCTTACTACTCACTTGCTTGCACATCGACAACATATCAGCGTTCAAAAGGATATATCAGACATTGATATCAGGCATAAATAATTATGGTAGACAGAAAAACTTCAGGCAGCAGAGTCATAAATTATACAATTCTGGTGGAAGCGTTTCACGCGTCACTTTGCATTTAGAATCATGAAACCAAACACGGTTACACCTGTTAACTAAAACATAAAATTTGATTTTATGTTTTGGTAGCTTGAACTTATCTAGCTTCAAATGAAGAACACTGGCAAGGCCTGCTCCACCCGCTAGACAACAATCTGAGAGAAGTGATTCTCTTCTATGGCGACCTCACGCAGGCCACCTACGACGCCTTCAACAGCGATCCCCACTCCAAGTTCTGCGGCAGCAGCCAATACAGCAAGAAGGATTTCTTCTGCAAGGTTTCGCTCGCCCTAGGGGACGATGAATGGGACTACCAAGTCACTCGTTTCTTGTATGCCACTTCTTCAGCAGCATGACCTTCCAGCTTCTACCAGCATGCATTTTCCTCATCACGTCCTTTGGACTCCCTTCTACTCATGCATACAAATTTCCTCTTGATGATTTCTATTTCTCTCATGCTATATTCAGCAACATTTACTATCAGTGTGGAGGACTGTCACATTTCTAAGCACTATCATGTTCTGCAACAACACTGTCATATTTCTGAGCATTATCATTTTCTGTGCACCATCATGTTCTGAAGCACTATTCATGCTACCATCTTCAAAATTACTCTGATGCTCCAGAGATGCAACAAATAAATTTTTCTATTTGGGGAGCCGTAGGCAGAGAATTCAACTCAAGTTTTGCTGAGAAGACATTCAAAAATGCAGCACTAATAGCGTAATATTTATGGATATAATGACAGAGAGCAGATTATGTCAGGACAAAGGCAGCGCTGGTGCGCCGGAGAGCGTTATGTCAGGACAGAGGAACGTTTCATCGTTCAAGTGAATATGGAAGACAGAGTGCAGGTCTATATAAAAGAATATGGCAGAAATAACTGCACAGAAAGGCCATAAAACAAATGGCTCAAAAATAATTATGCAGGGCAGGAATACACCTGCTCTGATACCATGTTAAACACACATGGACAGCAAGAGAGATATGAAAGATAAAACATGCAATACAATTTTTATTGACAAATGATATACATTTATAGTACATTATGTGACCATTGGGATTCACATCCCAAGGTCTCTTGGACTCTTTTTGTCCATTCGGCTTCCACACTAACCCATTGAGGATTAGGTTTCCAACATAAAGATTGCCTTCCTTCATGGCAAATTGGAGGAGGAGATTTATATGGAGCAACCTAAATGTTTCAAAGTAAAAGGTAAAGAGAATCTAGCTTGTAGATTGAAGAAGATCCTTTATGGGTTGAAACAATCACCTCACCAGTTGTACAATAAATTTGATTCATTCATGTGATTCATGGTTTTAAAAGACTAGAAGTCGATAATTTTGTCTATATCAAGAAGTATGACCATGAAAAATATATTATACTACTGTTATATGTGGATGACATACTCATTGTTGGACATGAGAAGATAATGGTTAACAGGTTAAAAAACGATTTGGAAAACCAATTTGCGATGAAGGATTTGGGTCCAACACAAGAGATATTGGGAATGAAGATTATTTGTGATAGAAAGAACAAAAATCTATGACTGTCACAAAGAAAAATATATTGAGAAGATTCTTGACAAGTTTAACATGAAGGATGCCACACGAATCAGTACTCCTCTTGCAACCCACTTCAGGCTAAGCACTAATTTATTTCCTTATGATGACAAGGAGAAAGAAGAAATGGGTAGGGTTCCTTATGCTTCAGTAGTCAACAACTTGATGTGTGCCATGGTATGTACATGACCAGATATTGCACATGCATTGGGAGTACTGAGAAAAATCCTTGGTAATCCAGGCAAACAACATTGGCAAGCAGTAAAATGGATTTTGAGGTATCTCAGAGGTACTAGTCATTATTGTTTATGTTTTGGAAATAATAATATTTTGCTTGGAAGTTTTACATATGCAATTATGGCTAGAGATGTGGACACTAGAGAGTCGACCATTGGTTAGTTGTACACATTTGCAGGTGCAACAATGTCTTGGGTATCTAGGGTACAAAAATAGTATCCATCTCCACAACAAAGGAAAAATACATAGTTGCAAAGAGGCTTGCAAAGAAATGTTGTGGATGCAACAATTCCTTTGGGAGCTAGGAATAAAACAAGACAAATATGTGTTGTATTGTGATAGCCAAAGTGCTATTCATTTAGTAAAGAATCCAACACTCCATCCATGAACCAAGCATATTGACATGAGGTACCATTGGATACGACAGGTGTCGAAGGAAGAACATTTCAATTTGGAAATGATTCACATAGCTTAGAATCCTACTGATATGCTTACCAAGATATTGCCAAAAGACAAGCATGAGTTATGTAGAAGCTTCGTAGGCCTTATAGTAACTTAATGCATGGACTTGGAGTAAGGATTGTCTACATATGCCTTCATTCATATTCAACTGGGGGAATGTTGAAGTGTGAAGCAAATGAAGGGCCTTGAAGCTTCCATAGACTATTGGAAGAGGCTGAAAGAGAGTGTCAATGGGGTGTTTTGACCACTAACAACTCCCAACTAAAGCATAAATTGTTTTTTAGAAACTCACATAGAAGAAATTTTTCTCTAGAAAAATTTGGATGTTTCCTTTGCCCAATTTTGTTAAAGAAGTAGTTGAAGGAATTAAATACTATAGAAAAATCTAGATTGAAGGCTCTAGAGAAACCATGGGCTTATAAACAAGTGATTGTAAGTTGCTCTCATGAAGTTAGTAAGGCTTGTGAAGAAGTGTACTACAAAAATAAAATTTTGGCTCTTATGTGTTGCTTCATTTTTTGTTGTGAGCTTCCTTGTTGTGTCTTCTCTTTATAGTTTACCTAAATGTTGTAGCTCTTATATCCCGTAGTTGATTTGGAGACTACATCCAATTTTTGGATTGTTCATAATCGTTCATTTCATTTTTAATCTAAAAAAATGTTCTACCCTTTTGCCGAAATCCAGTGACACATTGCTTGAAATACATTTTTGAATGCATAAATGGACATAGAGCCCTAGAAAACCTCGTGGCACTCAATCTATATAGCTTTAATATCTAAAATCTAACATTTCAACCTTTTTTAGTCGAATTTCGAGGAAAGCATATTGAAAAACATACTCGGGAAAGGGAAATAACATAGAACATTAGACTACATTCTAAGTTAAGGCAAAAAAATTTGTTCTACATTTTTTACTTTTTTACCGGAATTTGGTGATACACTTCTTCGTGCGACCATTATTTTTTGTTGTTTTTGAAATGCATTTTGAATGTATAAATGGATTCAAAGCCCTGAAAATCCTTAGGGCACTTAGTGTGTGTGTGTGTGTGTGTCTATAATATATATATAATATATATATATATATATATAATATATATATATATATATATATATATATAGATATATATATATATAGATATAGATATATATCATCATACTTAAATTTGTCATTTCAACAATTTTTGGTTAGCTTATGGGAAAAACTTATCAAAAAATATACCTAGGAAAGGGAAAATTTGTAGAACATTTAAGTTACGCTATAAGTTAATGCCAACTTTAATTGTTCTACATGTTTATCATTTTTACTAGAATATGAAGATATATTTTTTGGTGAGACCATTATTTTTTATTGTTTGAAATGTATTTTTGAATGTGTAAATGGGTTCAAAGCCCTAAAAAGACCTTGAGCACTCAATCTATACCTATTTAAACATTCAAAATTGCTCTTCCAACAATTTTTGGTCAAATTTCAAGCAAAACTTATTGAAAAATATACCCATTAAAGGGAAAATTTGTAGAAGATTTAGAAAATGTTATAAGTTAAAGAGAATTCTATTTGTTCCATGTTTTTACATTCTTTGCCAAAAAATTGATGATATTGTTTTTGGTGAGATCAATATTTTTTGTTGTTTGAAATGCATTTTGACATGCATACATGGATTCAAAGCCCTAAAAAAATCATTTAGGTGCTAAATATACATGGATTTAACAACTCAAATCTTTCATTCCAATAGTTTTTGGTTTGAATGTTGAGGTTGTTCAAGTAAACTTGACTTGGTCAAGTTACCAACGGTTTTCGAGTTCTAAGTTTTATGAGAACCCATGGTTTTGCCCATGGTATTCATCTATAATGTAGCATATTTAAAGGCAAAAAAACCCCATTTTAATTTGTCCTCGTGATTAGTGGGATCCCAACAACCCATGGTTTTCCCCATGTTATTCATATCTAATGTTTTGTCAATCAACTAGAATATATAGTCCAAGAAAGAGAAAAAAACTTCACCCTTCAGAGTAAAAAACATTCCAATAACTAACTGAAAAGAAGACATGAAGGAAGAAAACAAAAAACAAAGTACCCATACATAAGGATCTACGATCTAATGAACTACTGAAATATTTGACCTGTGAAACATAAAATGAACAAAAATAAGGATTAGTGATTTGACTCGTGGTCCACCTACACAACCGATCCTCCTTTATATATTGCAAGAAATGCATCACATCTTCCAGGAGACAAGTAACAATGTTTCCAGATGATCCAAGAATAAAAAAATAGCAAGACTTTAGACACAAAAACTTCCAGCACTGAGGATTCTATTGACAAAATCTTCATAGCTGATAACACCCATAAATGCAGAGCATCCACATTTGGATAAGCAGTCAATCACTAAATTTTGTTCTCTATATATGTAAGCGAAATAAATATGCTTAAAGGACACCACCAGGGAGATGATTTGTTGCATTCAATGAAATATGAAGGGAGGTCCAAAGTTAGAGAACACCTGTGCCCATTCAATTACAGTTTTGAAGTCCCCAAAAACCTCCAACTCCTTAATATCCAACCAACAAGCACATTTCAAAACGCCACAAAGAGAAAGCAACTCTACTCTACTATTTGATCTTGTACCACCCACCAACTAAAGTGACATGAAGTTATGAGATCTATTGCAATATGTGCTCCACACCCGCAAATGCCTCCTATTGAAGCACCATAAGAAAACCCCACCAGTCTAGATGATCCAATCTCCCTAAAGCTGCTTATTATCCCTTGCAGATTCAAGGTCCTTGGCCCAATCTCCTGGAATTACTCCAGTATCTTCAAGAATGTTTAACGCACTTGAGGGACAATCTCCTAAAAAAAAATGTGTTCCTTCTGCACCAAATACCCCAAACTATGTAAAAAGGGAGAATCATGAATGCCTTATGTCCCACAATCCATTTGGTAAGACAATTTTCAATGGATAAGTTGTCTACCTATAATTGTATATGTAGGATACTTAGCACCTTGTTATAGATGGTAACCACAAATGGGTAGGTGAGGAACAGATGGACCACCTCTTCCATTACACCACTACACATGTAGCAAATCATTGGTCCCTGGAAAACTCTTCTAGAAAGATTCTCCCACATAAGGATGTGATTGTGCAAAACCAACCACATGAACCACTCTAGCTTCAACGAGATCTCCCAAATCCATGCTGCGAGTCTTTGTGTATCCTATCCCTTTGTTATATACATATATAAATCCTTTACCATAATTTGGCTTGCTATTTTACGACCACCCCGAGGCAGAATATCATCCTTATCTGTCAGTACTACACCCGCATGATTGATCTGAACTCTGTATCGATCCCATTCTTCCACAAAAGCCTCTGGAAGGTCAATTTCTCTAGATTTGAGCCATCCATAGGATATTTGTGTGGAACGAGAGTGGCAAGCCAACTGGTTGAGCAAGTAGATACACGTATGATTGAGAAAATATATAATTGGAACAGAGAGAAGGTGGTTATTTTCCATAACTTTGATAGTAACAAGCCCAACTTCAATCTTATCACCCTTATCAACTTCCGACCATAGGTTTACTACCAACCACTATTTTTCCTTCATCAAGATATGCCATATCTGAGATGCTTCATGCTTTTCAAAAGCACCTATTTGTATCCATTCTTCTAGAGATTGTTTCCTTAAATATCTTTATTGAATAATCTGATTCCATAGGCCTTGGCCTTGGAAGGCCCACATTAGGTTTTTGGCTAGCACAAAATTAAAACCTTAAGTGACTTTATTTACCCAACCCCCATCTCTCACGTCTTGGGCTATAACCTCTAACCGAACTAAATGAATCTTCTTGTGTGTACCAGCGCCACCCACGAGGAAGTTGGAAATAATTTTATGTATTATTTTAGCGACTTCCTTTGCAATCTTAAATAGCTGCATCCAGTATACTGGAATTACTTGATAACTACTTTGATCATTACTAATCAACCACCTAGTGTATGTCACTTGTGAGTCCACATGTTTATTTTTTTCTCAAACTTCTTAATAAGCCATTGTTAGTCCTAGCACTCATACTTATTTGGCTTCTGCAAAAAACCAAGATATTTGAACCCTACAGCTAATAGAACAACTTTGACCTCAAATAAGTTGGTTATTGCCTTCATTGTCTTTGCCTCTGAACTATCAAAAATAAACACAGATTTATCATAGAATGAGTTGGAAGACCTTCCATTCGATTATGTTAATATTCCTATTGAAGTGAAAATCGTCAATGAACATGAGGTGCAAAATATAAGTATTTATAGTTACCCAACATCCAATAATTAATCCATTTTCTCTAGCATCATGAATACCTCTGCTCAGAACTTTAATTACTAATATGAATAGTAATGATGATAATAGACAATCCTTTCTAATCCCCACATAGATCTTGAAGAAAGCAGTCGATTTCCCATTGATGAGAATGGACAAGTTTGTTGAAGTAATGCATGCCATGACCTAGTCAATGAGCCAATGGGAAAAACTAATTTTGTGTAAGATTATCCACAAAAATTCCCAATTGACATTGTCATATTCCTTGATCAAGTCAATTTTCATTAAGCATGTTGCCACTCTGCTAGTTTTGATTGTGTGGGTGCTTTCTTGGCCTATAGCAACAACGTACTGAATCTGTCGATTATGTAAAAATCCAAATTGTTCTGGTGAAATATGAGATGACAACATCGGTTTGATTCGATTGGCTATGATTTTTGAAACCACCTTATACACTGTATTACATAAGGAGATAGGTCTATAATGTACAAAATAGGAAGGGTTAGTATTTTTAGGAATCAAAGTAATGAAGGTAGTGTTGATGGAGGCTAGGATGTGGCCAAGAAGTCTATATTCTTCAACCATACCCATAAGATCCATCCCCATAATATCTATGGAATGTATGTAAGGAGGCAAGTAACAATAAATCCCAAGTGAAAATATGGATCAATAAGTTATAGACGTAACGAGAGAGTGCTCGTGCAAAAGAGAAAATGGAGATGAAGTCAATGGTTTTTTAGGATAGCAAAGGAGCCACTGTGATGAGAGCCATAGTGGTGTCTATGATCACACCAATGGTGAGTGAACACCATAACAATCTTCGTCCAAGGCTACTAGTGGTGAGTGAATAGAATAAGGGTTTTGGTCCAAGGCTAGAGTATTTCCCCATGAAGTTGTAAGAATTATTATTTAGGTGTACATATTGCATAGGAGTACATATTGTTGTAAGGCCTTAAGAATTTGATCAAGCATACATGTAGTGCTGTGCCACATGGAGTCATCAAGTTGTGGAATGGACCACTTGGATAGGTATCAGGGTGGTGGGTGTACTGCTATCCTAACTTGAGGGGAAAATGTGAGATTTCAAGACCTTGATTAAGCATACATGTAGTGATGTAATGCACATTGTCATCAAGTTGTGGAATTGACCACTTGGATAGTTACCAAGGTGGTAGGTGCACTAGTATCATTACTTGAGGGGGGGAATGTGAGATTTCAAGTGAGATGGTTGATAATTGATTGGGATTAGGTTAATTTTCCTTAGTGAAGGGGGAATTGTTTTGGTGGTTTGGGTAAACATGACTCAGTCAAGTTACACACAATTTTCAAGTCCTAAGTTTTCGTAGAACCCGTGCTTTTGCCCATGATATTCATATCTAATATAACCTACTTAAAGGAAAAAAAATTATGTCAATTTGTATTCACTACCAGTGGGATATCAACAATAGTGTCTTTAAACACCACTACTTCTCTTGATGTTTAGCAATCCTAACATAGATTTCATCAAAACTAATTAATAATTAATAATTTAAATAAGTGAAGAAATGAAAAAATCATAAAATCATGAAAAATGTTATATTGTATTCAATTTTGAGTATTTTTATTAGTCCCTACCACCTGCAGCATGGGACTCTTAGTAATCATTTTATTGTCCTGACATTAATATATGCAAGTCTAAGCTAAAGTTTACACTCCCTGTTTCATAAAGTATGGTTGTTTAACCTATCACATGGACGCATTGATTTCCACAACCAATAATATTTTTTATCGTATTATTTGGCCACTTCCCGAGGAAAAGCCGCTATAGTATCATGCAAAAGGGTATAATATCATGGTTAAACAGATTTGTTTGATTCATATTTCTGAAACTAAAACTAATGCTAACATTAGTTCCCTGACATCAAATGTTTGTTTTCTTAGTTGCTAATATCTATATGTATTTGTATATATCTCTTAGTCAAGTAATATGGGCACACCACAACACATTTGGTCACATAATATAGGCACACCACAACATATGTCGCCAGAAAATGCTAGACCACATGACTATTTGCATGTGCTTTCCATGTGCATGAGAACCATGGTCCGTGTGTCTCATATAAAACTGTGAACATTTTGGAAGGTTGATTATTTTCTGAAACTTGCAAGCAGCCTCCCGTTCAGAACTATTTCTTGTTGCTCGGTGGCTGGTATGTTCGCTCAATGAACACACCTGCATCATAATATTCTATAGAAATTAGATATACAAAAAATTTGAATCAACATAGACATATATCCGATTCTTAGATATACAATAAACTTGAATCAACACAAACATATATCAGATTCAGAAGAGGTAAGTGATTTTTATTTTGCAAGTCTTAATACGATACCATATATGTATGCTATCACTATCAATTATACAACAAAATTTCATCAGATATACAATAAATGACGAATATGGTTTTATTATCTAAAGCTAGAGTAAGAGAAGAAAGCTTACATGGTGAAAAATAGAGGTGGGATAGGGTTCTAACCGTTAAAGATAACCCCCTCTTATTAGATGGAAAGAACGACACTTCACCACATCTTGACCTGGGCTTGGGCTAGTCTTAATGAATGCCTCCTGAGAAGTGTTCCATAACAATTTCCTGTAAGAATTGTTGAACAACAATCCGTTGTCAAACCATGTGTACATTGTTCTCAATGGAATTTATGGTATTTACAAAGAATATAATTATATATTCTTGTAAATTACTAATTGTATAAGTTTTTTGTTTTAGCTACAAAGTTCAAATACTCACTGAAATGTGGAACTCACTTTTCCTTTACTGGGTCAATGGATGGAACTGAAACGTGGAACTAGGAGAGATGTTGAGGGGATTGCACCATCGGATTTGATGTGAATAAACATTCTCTACCCAACCAAGTAAGACCAGGTCCTATAGACCTAGTATCAATTCTTGGAGGAACTAACAAAAAAGTAAAGGGATAGGACTAACAATTAGTTATCGATATGATTTGAAGATTGAAAGAAGACCATCGGGGAGATTTTTTTTGTCCAACGAACGGAGGAACACAAAACAGGCAAGGCCGGGATGCTTCGCTATGACTACAGAATAAGAGGAATTGAATTGACATCAATGCAGTGAACATGTCTGTAGAAAGGAATCTAATAAGGTCTGGGTCTTCCTAACACCTACCAAGTACCTACCTGCAATTGAACTAACAAATATAGCATCTCCTTCCCGTCTTACTGACCCTGGCTAGAGAGCCTTTAAGAACGCCTTTATTGCCACCTGCTTTCACATATACTTCGATTTTTTTCTACTGTCCTGTGGTAGTAACTCCTAAACCAGCCGAGAATATCGAGATTTTTCACCTGCAAAGCTCTTTCAAGATACATTGATTTCTTCTCCTTTGTTGGCTAGACTCAGATGAAAACCATATGCCTAAAACCCCACCATATGCATTTTCCTTATAGTAAGTAAGTTTTAAGCTTGTAACTTGATAGCAATGTTGCTTTTTTGTTCACTTTTCTTGGCTTAACGTGCTCTTTGGTTCCTTTTATTGGCTTAACTTTCTCTTTAATTCCTAAGCCCAAGTAGCCAAACGGGCGGAGAAATTGTCTTCTCTAGTTTCCATTGATGATCCCACCCCTTTATAATCATATAAATCCCATTTCACCCCTTTATAATCTATCTGACAATGATATTCTTTTTGGGGCATAGTTTTAGTTTATAAGTCTTATTAAAGAGGTTTGGGTTTAGTGATTCCTAGACTTCAAGTTATAAATCATACCTATTAAAGAGGTTTGGGTTTTAGTGATTCCTAGACTTCAAGTTATAAATCATACCTATCATACTCATATAAGGGCATATATGTATCTTACTTCCACTTATTAGTATTGTAATCATTATACACATAGATCGAAACCTTTATTTATACCGTAATATTTCAATGGGAACAATAGAGTGAGGGGTTTATCCCTCAGAGCCCCTACATATTGAGCATTCAGGACTCAATTAGAATTCATGTTGATACAATTTCAAATTTTGATTTTATTCATTACAAGTGGAGTATACTTTATAGAATTCATTGCTTGGTTACTTAGAACTTTCATTGGTATTACCTTTTGAAGCCTACTTAATCACTGTCAATTCCATGCTACCTACAATATGTGCGTTCAACTATTTCTAGTAGTAATCAAGCGCTTCTATGGCTGGACGGATGATGCGACTATTGTGAGACTTCTACTATAGGGGTGATTCTGATGATACGACTACTATGGAGCCCACCATAAATTTTATCATAGTCATTTAGCAAGAGATAAACATACAATTATTAATCTCAATCGATCGATCAAATAGAAAGCCCATGCACGAAAACTGATCAGATCAAGCCCCCTCAAGGACTTGCTGCCATGCAACCTGTTATCATAAAATCATGTACTAAGGGTTGCTACTTAGTAAGATCTCATGAAACTGTTTCAGACCAGACTCTTGGCTAAGGATTAGCCTCCCTAACTTGAGAGGGCTCTCTCAAAGATTAATGATATTGATTAATGATAATATAGATGGCTAACTCTATC
>APFE031074845.1:213460-283286 GCA_000404065.3 Pinus taeda
GACCGATTCATAGGAGCATACCTGGCATTCATTCTTGCAGTGGAACTCATCTTGAAGCTTCATCAAGCTACTGATCTTTTAGCAGTGGAGTCACCTTCCAATTTTTTATTTGATGTGTGGAGTCGCCAAGGTATTTTTGCAGCCTCAAAATGATGTCTGACCTCCTGCTACCTCCAGAAGTTCAGCCTCTTGATTTCGGGAAAGAATAATCTTCAGGCTCCCGGCAGACACACCAAAATGTTATCACAAAATCATGTACTGATGGCTGCTGATCAGACTATCTTAGTGTAACTATTTCAGACTAGACTCTTGGCTAAGGATTAGCCTCCCTAACCTGAGAGGGCTCTCTCAAAGATTAATGATATTGATTAATGATAATATAGATGGCTAACTCTATCTTGGTTTTGTGTGTTTGTAGGTTGAAAAGATGAAAGTTTGCTACCATTGGGCTATGGAGTCAGTGAGAAAGATAAGGATAACAAATAACTCTTCTTATAAAACTGAGGCTTCTATATACTTCAATGAAAGAGTGACACATTAAGGAAAGTCTCAATAACTTGAAGTTCATAGGAGTCAGAGCATGTGGGCATGAATTTTGAGTAATGATACATCAAGGTATTCAAAGGAAAGAATTTAAAGGGATTGATTAGAGTTTAATACCTAAAGGAAGTCAGAGCATGAGTAACCATGAATTCTGAGTATAAGTATTAAAGCATTGAAGAAAAACATCCAAAGATAGGACCCAAGAACTCAATTCACCATAGTTCAACACTTAAAGGAAGTCAGAGCATAATCCTCCATGAATTCTGAGTAATAAGCATTAAGACTATGGAAGTAAAACATATGAAAGATAAAAGATAAAGCTCACTGAAGTACACTAAGAATCTCAGCTTCAGAAAAGTCCAATTGCTTCTATATATATCAGTCCCTGCATAGCATTTACAAAAGTAGTCTTCTTCTATAACATTTTCCAACCCTTGCTAATTCAGCCTCTTGCTCTATATATAGCATTTACAATTAGGATTCCATCATCCATCAACAAGAAAATTCGAATTTTCCATCAGTGACACCTATTCTAACCATAAAACAAACTATTAAATGCAAATGACACCTAACTAGGAATCCTAGAGACCTAAAACGATTAGGAGTCTAACTCCTCATTATGATCAAAACAACCTTATCTAAACATTTAACACATTATTTGACACCTAAAAATCCATGATGTCGAACTTGATGAAGCCTCCCACGTGGTCACCCAACTGCTGATGACAAACCCTAGAAATTAGGGAACATGTTTCCCTGTTTTTTAGGTTTAGATCCTTGAAAATTGCAGAGCCTTTATCTCTTCATCCATGCCACATTTTACGAAACTGAAGGAGGTTTTTGTAGCCCATGTTGTCCAGAACAAAAACCTCTCCTGGTTTTTTTTTAAATTTCTCCAGTTGTCCGGAAACTGTCCTTGAAAAACACGTGGCAAACAGGGGATGAAAAACTGCACCTACAGCAGTTTCGTAGCGCAACTTTGGTCACCCGTTTCTCCCATATCATAATGAATTTGAGGAAACTGAAAGAGATTTTTGTAGCTTGGTATGTTAGGAATAAAAGCCTCTTTCAGTTTTCAAAATTAAGTTTTCAGATGCTCAGAAACCCTTCTGGAAATTTACTAGTAAACGCAGAAAACAGAGTTTTTTCTGCTAAAACAGCCTGCTACAGGGGTTTCGTAGCGCGCTGCGAAAACACTGTATAATTACAAAAACCACAGTTTAAGGCCAAACTCTGACTGTCTTGGGATTTCTTTTCTCAACAGCCACTCATTGAATGGATTAAAGGCTAAAGAGTTAACCTCACTTTGATGAATTATAACTGATTTTTAAGGCTTGTTAGGTGCAGGTGTACGCATGTCCCATATGAGAAAATGGCAATCATTTCCAACAGAGCCAAAAAGGTATTCATCTTTGAAATGCCATGAAACATCTTCAACTTCTCCCAGGCCTCTCAAAACTGAATGGAAATGTATAATTTTTCAAGAAAAATTATACCAAGGAAGACCATCAAAATCTGAAACAAAACCTTACTTGATGTGTGACTATCTTAAGGAAATTCTTTCCAAATGCAGCGTTTATATCCCACAAGCATATTGTGCATCATTTGAACTACTTAGTGTGTGACCTTCTTTTAGAGGAATTCATGTCAAACCATATCCTTCATCAGAATGACCTTTCAATATCAATCCGGGATTGCAAACCCTTTCTTGAGGAGCCTTTGATGGATGCTTACTGTAATCAAACACATAAACATTTGAGCTCACTGTCTTCGTTGCAATGACAAAAATGAATTATGTGGCATGTAGCGAGCCTTGTTAACTTCCTCCTTCATATTTGTTGCTTCCACAGGTTCCCAAGAGTAATTACTGGTATAGTTGATGCAAAGAATCCCATTGGAATGAATTGTTCTCACCAAAGACGATATGAGCAATACTCCACTAAGACATTAACAAACTAACCTTTTTGCTGTATTATCAATGTGAAAGATGACATGAGATATAGCCCTTGCTAGATGTTTGTGTTGTGTGGATGATCCTTATTCAGAAACTCCCTTTCAAAAAGGTTTCCCTTTTGTTCCTCAAAACTGGTCAACTATATCAAAATATGCAGCTACAGCAGTTTCGTAGCGCGCTACGAAACTGCTGTACATTAGGCATTATCTTCAGCAGTTTCGCAGCGCGCGCTACGAAACTGCTGTGTAATCACCAAAACACAGTTTTAATGCCAATTCTACCTTACCTTAGCCTTTTCCTTTGAAATCTTTTCAGTGATAACACAACCTTCCTTGTTTATTTTTTCTTTCATTGGTGGCTATTGATACTATTGCAACCTCTATCAAATTTTGCATACATTTATAATAATTATTAGCATGATCTACTTAACCACAAATAACATCATTATTGTTTAATTCATTATCATATGTATTTAATGGTAATGCCTATATTGAACTCATGCCTTCTCGTGGAGCAATGCATTTTGTTCATTTCTTTTTATGGAGTAACATGTTTCATTCATTTCTTCTAGATAAATGATCACATGTTCGAGATTTTATACACCAGTTTGAATTTCATTATTGATAGGGACATTGCCACTTGAGTACATTTGTTTAAAAATTTATTTCATAAAAAATAATTATCCATTCAAAAAACTTTGTATGTATACATATTTAAATTTGATAATATATAATAATTATTTAACAATTCATTGTTATTTGACATAAATAAATTTGATTCTAAAAAAGATTTATTTAAGAATTTATCTCATAAAAGAAATTTATTCTAAATTTATTGGGTTAGGAATTAACATGGTTAAATTTGAAGCTATGGAAAATTTTAATTTTTTGACATTTTACTTGATGAAAGATATTTATAATTGTAAAAATTATTAAATGGGTACATTTTTAAGAGAGTAAGTGATAGAAATTCAAATGGTGGAAGAGATAAAAATTTACAGCAATTGAGTAGTAGCGAAGACACTAGAAAGTGAGATGTTGAGTCATGATAATACTCTAGTTGTGGCTAGTGTTGCAATTGAATGTGAAAGTGCAACAAATTCAAAGAGAGATTGATGTTGCTAAAGAGAGTTTCCAAAACACTCCCAAGAAACAGTGTACACTATTCAAAATGGATCCATGTGATAATCAACCTACACCTTCTATTTTTGGAAGTCATACAAGAACTCAATTCCCTATGTCCTTCCAAAAATACATTATCTCATTTGACATAGTGCTACAACAATCATAGGAAAAAGAGTCAAAACCTACATTGAAGATAATTGTCTAAGATATTGCAAGCACAAGGTAATCATACTTTATAAGTTGCATCAAAGAAGCATTATATTCTCAAGCAACCTTTGGCCATTATACATGCAAGGCTTAAGATTCCTATTAAGGACATGACACTTTACATGGTTAGTTCCTTATAGAGCTCTAGTAAGAGTTGAAACAAATTTAGTGCATTCTCATTGATGAGATGAGCTTCATAAGACCCAAAAATTTTGTGTAGATTAAGAGTTATTTGCGAGAGGGATTTCTAGAGAAAACCACAACTCATTTGATCTCCGCTCAATAACTATAACATCTTCATATTTTACTAGAACATATAGATACTTTTTTTGTTTAAATTTTTGTATGTCATGGATGGTTTATTTGTCATCTAAAAGGAATGTGACCCCCACTATCCATAACACCTATATCTCCACGCGACTAAATTTGAGATTCCATTCTACAACAATAACATGGAAAGAGGATATCACATCCCCTCCATAGTCTAGAATTCACAATTTTCCATACTCATAGTTGCCTAATCTCAAGCTGAGCATTTTATTTCCCTGAAGGTATATAAAAGAATACTAAGAATTTGTGTTCTAAAATTATGATAAAGCTAAAATACTTGTACTAGTTGTATATGAAACTCCATTGAAAGATTATGTTACAAAATAATAATAAATTGTTCAAAATTACCCTTGAATACAAATTGAAATCTTGGCTTTAAGTCTAGTTCGAAATTAAAAAAGGATTACCGTATCAAAAGACCCAACAATTGTTAAGGAAATTCAATCCCATAGGTTTCAATGCAACGCTAACATTTGTAGAAATTTGATAGAAATTACATCTGCTCAAGAAATCAAATTGAAATCATGAGGCACAAATTCTACTCTACTAATCTACGAAATGAAAATAACAATTTAGAACAACATGCATAGACATGCAACAAGATAAACCGCAAGTACATAGTGGTTTCTTAGGGAAAACAACTGGGAAAAACCCCTCCGCTGCTTTGCATTAATTCTAATGAAAAGAGAAACAATTACAATGTGTTGCTTCAGCTCTGAAGCACACCCTACAGTGCAATCATGCTCTCTTAATTCTTGACTTTCTCTGGCCAACACTTAGCCAATTCAAGCCTCAATCGAACTCCTATTTTCTTGCATAATCCTGGAGGAATTAGCCCCTAAAAAATAAGAACAATTCCCTATTTCCTTGCATAATAGCTTGAGGAATTGATCATTTGCTCAATGCAAAAGCACTGTACACTCAACAATATACAATTATAAATACAAATGTGCCTTTTCCATCCACTCAACTAGGCAATTCGAATTCCATGCATTACAAGGCCTATTTTTAGCTGATTGACTAGTTAACTGAGAGATCAGTGAGTTAACTATAACCATAACTACTCAACTGACCTTCAACTTGTTGTCACGTTTTCTAGCACCTATAGCACAAGTGATTCAGGCGATATAGAAGCTTCCTAGAGACAACCTCTCGGTTGATTGTAGACCAGTGCCTAGGAAATCTTAAGAGAGGAGTGCTTTTGAATATTATCAGTGGGGCTTTCTGCTACACTCCAGTGTCATGTAGTTTGAAAATATAATAAATGGGGATTGGTTCAATAGTCTTTCATCAAGGTGAGATCAAGCCAATACATGGATCTAAATGCATAGGGGGTAAATCGGGCTAATCTCAAAGAGAAATGTCTGGTTTTGGTGGCCGACACACAACAACGGGTAGCTTAATATTGGAGTTGTAAAACAAAGAGGAGGAGAGAAAGGAAGGAATTCTATGCATAGAGTTGGGAACAATACATAATCCTAAGAAACAATATTTTGGTAGAAGGATGGAAGACTAAAGAGGTGGAATGACAAGAATTGTGGAGAGCGAATTAAGGTTTCATACTCTATACCTCATGGACACACTTGTCACTGATCAACAAAAGTAAATATGTTCTCATTACAGGTACATGAGTAAATATTTAATTAACACGGGGATTAATACTACTCAACAACATACATATAACCATGAGAGAGTGAAACCAGCAACTTCATTACACAATTTCAGTAGAAGAGAAACATACATGAAATGAAATACAAAGAGGAAAAAATATTGCTTATTTCTCTAATAGGAATCAACATAATAGTTCCATTAATCCTTGAAGAGTCCAAATCACTAGTCCATTTACATTCAACAATGTATCTCTCAAGTCCCTCATGAACAAGCAATTAGAACCAAAAGTGGAATCATTGAATTTGGACCCCTCGAATATAGAATTCCAGAACCCCTAATAAGTGTTTCTTCCCTCTTTTTATAAGGAGAGGGAGAGATTGGAAATCAGTTACAAAAATATCTCAGCCTAAGTATCCATTTGTCTCGGCGTGTGATAACTTGACTACCCAACTGATTACAATAGATTTGATTCCCTTCTTAAAATACAAAAATTGCAGAATAAAAGAAAAATGAAAAATTGAACGATGATGGGAGGAAATATGGTTCTGTTCAGGCCACATCTTTATCTCAATGCGCCTCTCTCGCTGCTCGACCAATTCCCATTGCTTTCGCCTTAACTGCTTAATTTCCTACTCATTAAATCCATGAGTGATCACTGTGATGGCCTCAGTGATGCTTCAAACACAACTGCCGACTCATCTTACATGTATTATGCTATCAGAGCGTAACATGCCTCATAAAACAACTTCAATGTAATATCGAGGATTATGCTTGTCACAATATTTATACGTAATAAGTTCCGCAAAGCAGCGAACTCCAATCTCTTTAGGCCCCTTTCACTTTGAGCCCTTCTTATATTACTTTGCATAAGACTGAGAGTTGTGACCATCGGATTAGTCTTTCAGGGCTAAGGATTTTTATTTGCTGTCGGGGTCTATTTTTCCTTTATAAACTGCTTTAGCACTTGGATTCCTTAATTCTTCACGACTGCGTGCCCTTTGTCGGAGCTCCTCTACATCAGAGGTTTCTAGTCGGGGATTTTATATTGGTGTCATGATGGGCTTGCAATATTCAATTGTGATAGCCCTTTGGTGCTCGACCTCCAACTCTGCCTTGGGTCCTTCAAACTATTTGTGACTGTGGGTCAGCCCCCACATCGGAGACCCTCTATCGCAGGATTAAATCAGAGGTTTTAACTTGATGCAACAATATTACAAACCATGCGATCGTTGATTTTCAATCTAATGCCATCCTTAGCCACGTGTCACCTCGTGAGTGGTGACACATGTCACCCTATGAGTGGTGACACATGTCACCCTGTGAGTGGTGACTTTGGACCCTTGAAAATTCCAGATCTGCATGCCACACATCCTATTATTGCCACATCATGATGATGTTAGATGCCACGTGGCTTTATCAAGACCAATAGTATTCCGCCACGTGGCCCTCTAGAGGAGAGAGAAAATGCCTGCCAGCCCTTGGTTTTTTGCTAAAATCCTTATTTAATTTTCATTAGGCCCTCCCCGATGCTTTAACAGTGAAGGCAAAATATCAGACCTTTATGCAATATCGCAACTTTAAAAGGTTGTCACCTATTCGATCATCGATTACGTTGTGTCGATCTCTTGGACCTCTGACATGCGGGACCTCCGATATGCGAGACCTCCAATATATCAGAGCTTTGATAATTGATGTGTCGATATGCCATGACCTCCGATATTGCAATCCCCAAGGTGCCCAGACTTCCAATTTGAGATTTGTGACATCTCTCGGGCCTCCGATATTGCGATTGTCGATGTGTCGGGACCTCCGATATGCTCTTCTTTCTTCCTTTCAAAGGTGACAAAACCCCCAACTTCAACATGCCATATCTTCTAATACAGAAGTCCATTTTCAGACTTCCACATACTATCGAAAAGATTGTTTAGAGAACTTCCCAATGGAGAGGGTCTAATTTAGCTTCAAGTGCTTTTGTGGATGGGAAGATGTCTACAAAACTCTCCACTCTTTTGCACACTTTGGGCAGCTGATAACACATTTTGCAGTAGGTCACAACATTGGCTCCAACTAGGGACAATGCCTTGCTGGTAATGTGATAATAACCTACAGACCAGTAGCCTTCACCCTTGGGCATGGAGTTAAAAATATAATAAAATTATATAACTAGAAAATCTCCATGGAACTTTATTCGCAAGGAGTCCTTTCGTGATCAAACTAAAATGAAAAAAAAAAAAATCTAATAACTAGAAATTAAATCCTTAGCTAGTGAGCTTATTTATGTACAACTCCTACTTATGTACAAGGCTCAATTCACCCAAGTGAATTCAACCTTCAAACAATACCATCTCAACATTAGGGCATTGGGCCTTATGCCATTTTTCTCTAGGAATTCAACAATTAAAACATGCATGTACCACATAAAATATTTGGAAAAAAAATTTGATATGTGCCCCCAGCTTGGTAGTTGATGCTCATCTCTTTTAATTTCCTCTATGGACCTTCTAATGTGGTTGTGTTCATCAAAATTAGTGTCTAAAAAGAGCATGCACCCCATAAGAGCTTCAGACCAATGGTTTGACACATACCTTGGAATAGATGTATATTGTTGCATGCCAAAGAAATATACAATATCATGCAACTGATGAGGAAAAATTGTATCTGTCTCCTTTTCTTGAACAGTTTCCAGGGAGGAATATTTCTGCAACATGAATCCATAGAATTTTCTTGGCTCTTCAACTTTGGGCTCTTTTTGAAAAAAAAAATCGCTAGAAGCCCTCTCTCCACTTGTTTGTAAGTAGATCCCTTTGACAATCCGCGACCATCTCATCCTCCTGAGAATCATATGAATCATAAAATGGAGGAGGTTCTTGAACTTGTTATCCAGGTGAAGAGTGTGAATCGTAAATTGGAGCCTCTTCGTTCTGTGCATCTTCCCATGCTTGGGACTGTTGTAGTTCTGAATCGCTCGAATTCCCATCAGAGTGATACTCATCATAAGAAGGAGAATCATCACATTCATCTGAATAAGATCTCTAAGTATTTATTTGTAGCTTGATGATGTTTCCTTGTTTGCTTTCTTGATGATTGGGTAATGCTTCTTGATGTGAGTAGATATCTTCTTGGAATGGAGTCTCACAAACATCTTTAGCGGGGTCATTAACCTCGGGAATGTTTTCAGCATTAAAATGTGCCGAACAATCTTCAAATGGATCATTCAGTGGATATAATCTTTTGCAATAATGATTGAATGTTATATGAAACTTTTTAAGGAAGATATGTTGCCAAGAGGTATTGTTTTGTACCAAACTCTAAAATCTTCTTCTAAAGAGTACATGAACAATTTCATTTGCGCATATTCAAAAACAATACCCTATTGTTCCATGCATTCGTGAAAATCATTAAGGTGATGATCCAACCTTCTACCTTTGTTTCCATTGAATCTAGGAGAAGAAAAATCTAGTGGGGAAAATTTGTTGGCCGGGAATTCAGGAATGGCCATTTTGAAAACCCATTTAGGTGAGTGATCTTAAGTTCAAAGGTAGGGGAAATTTTCAGCTGTTTAGCATCAAAGAGAGTATGAGGCCACTTGAAAGCCAGGATGATCAAATAAAGATATAGACAATGGAGTCGCCAAGATGTTTATCATAAGATTGAAACAATGGAGTCACCAAGGTGAGAGATCTTCAACCCACACTTCCCTTGTCTCACCTGACAGAGGGAATGTAAAAATTTATCATACCTAGGGAAAAATATTCTAATACTTTCCCCGAAAACGACACTAGAATGATGTTATCGCTTTTTCTAGCACCTGTAGCAAAAGTGCTTTAGGTGATATAGAAGCTTCCTAGAGACAACCTCTTGGTTGATTATATACCAGTGCCTAGGACATCTTAAGAGAGGAGTGCTTTTGAATATTATCAGTGGGGATTTCCGCTGCACTCCAATTGTCACGTAGTTTGAAAAGATAATAAAGGGGTATTGGTTAAATAGTCTTTCATCAAGGTGAGCTCAAGCCAATAGATGGATCTAAAAGCAACGAGGGTAAACTAGGATAATTTCAAAATGAAGTGTCAAGTTCTAGTGGCCGACACACAACAATAGGAAACTTAATATTAGATTTATATTAAAACGAAGAGGATAAGAGAAAGGAAGCAATTCTATGCATAGGGTTGGGAACAATACAAAATTCTAAGCAATAATATTCTGGCAGAAGGACGGAAGACTAAAGAGGTGGAATGATAGGATTGTGGAGCGCAAATTAAGGTTTCATACTCTATACCTCATTGACACAGTTGTCACTGATCAGCATAAGTAAATTTGTGCTCATTACAGGTACATACGTAAATCTTTAATTAACACGGGGACTAATACTACTCAACAACATACATATAACCATGATAGAGTGAAACTGACAACTTCATTACACAATTTCAGAAGAAGAGAAAATACATGAAATGAAATACAAAGAGGAAAACATACTACTCAGTGCTCTGATAGGAATCACCAGAATAGTTTCATTAATCCTTGAAGGGTCCAAGTCACCAGTCCATTTACATTCAACAATGTATCGCTCAAGTCCCTCATGAATAGGCAACTAGAACTAAAAGTGGAATCACAGAATTTGGACCCCTCAGGTGCAGAATTTTGGAACCCCTATTAAGTGTTTCTTCCCTATTTTTATAAGGAGAGGGAGAGATTGTAAATTAGTTACAAAAATATCTCAGCCTGAGCATCCATCTGTCTCAACGTGTGATAGATTGGTTGCCCAACTGATTACAATAGATTTGATTCCCTTCTTGAAATACCAAAAAAGTAGAAAAAAAAAAAGAAAAAGGAAAAACTAAATGATGATGGGAGGAAATATGGCTTATGCTCAGGCGACGTCTCTGCCTCAATGTGCCTCTCCTACTGCTCGGTCCGTTCCCATCGCTTTCACCTTAACCACTTAATTTCCTACTCGCTAAATCCGAGAGAGATCATCGTGATGGGCTTAATGATGCTCCAAACACAACTACTGACTTATCTTACCTATATTATGTTATCAGAGCGTAACATGCGTCATAAAACAACCATAGTGTAATATCAGGGATTATGCCTATTATAATCTTTATATGTAACAAGTTCTGCGAAACAACGAACTTTGATCTCTTTAGGCCCCTTTCACTTTGAGCCCTTCTTGTATTACTTCGCATAAGACCGAGGGTTGTGACCATCAGCTTAGTCTTCTAGGGCTAAGGATTTTTATTTTCTGTTGGGGACTATTTTTCCTTTATAAATTGCTTTAGCGCCTGGTATCCTTAAGTCTTCATGATCGCATGCCCTTTATCGGAGCTCCTCTATATCAGAGGTTTCTATTCGAGGCTTTTACATTGGAGTCGCGACGTGCTTGCGATCTCCGATTGTGATAGCCCTTTGGTGCTCAGCCTCCAGCTCTGCTTTGGCTCCTTCAAACTATTTGTGATTGTAGGCCAACCCGCACATTGAAGGCCCTCTATCAAAGGATTCAATAGGAGGTTTTAACTTGATGCGGCGATATTCCTCAACCTGCACCAATTTTTTACTTTACTTCATCCTTAGCCATGTGTCACCCCGTGAGTGGTGACGCGTGTCAACCTATTTTGCCCTCTTTGGACCCTTAAAAATGTCAGGTCTGCATGCCACGTGTCCTCCATATTACCACGTCATGATGACGTCAGATGCCACATGGATTTATCGGTACCAATAGTATTTTTCCACATGGCCCTCTAGAGGAGAGAGAAAATGCCCGCCTGCCCTTGGTTTTTTGCTAAAACCCTTTGTTAATTTGCATTAGGCCCTCTCTGACGCTTTAACACTGAAGGCACAATATTGGAAATTTATGTATCACAACTTTAAAAGGCTATCACATGTTTGATTGTTGATTGCGATGCGCCGATCCCTTGAACCTCTGACATGTGGGACCTCCGATATTCAGGACCTCCAATATCTCAAAGCTCTGATATTTGATGCACTAATATGTAAACTAGTAGACAAGGCCACATCACTATAGCTAATTGCAATCCAAGTCATCTTGCTGATGTGGAAAATCAAATTACTCAACTTGACTAAATCACAAGTCAAATTTGATCCTTTTTCTTGCTATAATTTCAGCAATCCCTCTTAGTAAGAAAAGAGCCCTACACAACCCCAATCCAACTCATGTGCAATGTACTGTAGCAATACCTCTCACTGTTGCTGTTGCTCTGTTGCTACTTCGACACTGCAATAATGAGTATGATCTCCCTAGATCATGAAGTACTAAATTCCATATGGATACTCTCTCAAAAACTAGACTCCCTATAAGTCTCGATCTCCCTTTGGAAAATATCTCTACTCCTAAATCTTTCAATATCAATGATCACAACTCCTTTTTGTGTCACTAAAAATTTTCTCACTGATTTTCCCACTAGCAACCTTCTAGCTCCATTAAGAAGTCTGCACATAAGGTCTTCTAGATCTACCCTGAACTAGGGCTCCATAACTTCTCCCCCTACAACTCATTAGTTCTTCAATGATCATTGTACATGAGGACTTCAATGACTACCCACTAGTCAATATTATGGTTGCTCCAGAGTGCTTCTCTTGGGGCACTTGTGATGATCCTAAATCTGTTCCAAGCTTAGAAATTTGAACTTCCCTCTAATGCATACTCAAGTCTCAAACCGTTGAAAGACATTTTCCCCAATTTGAAGAACAACCACCATACTAAAGCTGCAAATTCGAAATTCTCGAGAGACAAATTCAAAATACGAGTTCTAATGTGATTTTAGGGCTCTAATACTATGTAGAAATTTGATAGAAATTGCAACTGCTCAAGAAATCGAACTAAAATAAGGAGACGCAAATTCTGCTATACTAATCTACGAAATGAAAATCACAATTTAGAACAACATGCATAGAAATGCAACAAGAAAAACCATAAGTACACAATGATTTCTAGGGGAACCCAACTAGGAAAAACCCCTCCACTTCTTTGCTTTAATTCAGATGAAAAGAGAAACAATTACAATGTCTTGCTTCAACTCTGAAGCACACCCTGCACTGCAATCCCGTTCTCCTACTTCTTGACTTGCTTTGGCCAACTCTTAGCCAATTCAAGCCTCAACCAACCTCCTATTTCCTTGCGCAATAGCTTGAGGAATTGAGCACCTTCTTAGTGCAAAAGCATTGTACACTCAACAATATACAATTATAAATACAAATGTACCTTTTCCATCCACTCAACTAGGCAATTCAAATTCCATGCATGACTGGGTCTATTTTTAGTTGATTCATTAGTTAACTTAGAGATCAATGAGTTGACAACAATCATAACTACTCAACTGACCTTCAACTAACTCAACTAGTGACTAGAGCTTAGTCAATTGAGTTCAACTAACAATAACTCAACTAGATTGCTAAATCTTAGCAATCACTACATGCACAACTCTACTTCTAGCCTATAACTCGCATTTACTGAGTAAACTAGTAGACAAGGTCATGTTACTCTAGCAAACTGCAATCCAAGTCATCTTGCTGATGTGGAAAATCAAATTACTCAATTTGACTAAGGTACAAGTCAAAATTGAGCCTTTTTCTTGCTACAATTTCAACAACATTCAAGGCTAAAGGGTGGGAGAAGCCTTTCTATCTTACAAAATTATCAATTCACATTGTGAACAAAATGGCTATCACAAGACATTCAAAATCATTACAAGTGGTCTTTCTCTTTGAATGAGCAATTCACTGTAATGGCTTAGAATTAAAACATGTAAATTACTTATATAAACTAAGGTCATTAATAATCAACCTAACAAAGTTTTTTTTGTGTATAAGGGTATAATCTATTAAAAAGAAAAAAGAAAAGAAAAAGGAGATACTTTTAACTGCGAAATAATTATATTAAAGTTTTGAATGTGATTTAGAATTTTTATGTTAAATATTGATTATTAACGAATTTAACTTATTAATAATGTTATAAGATTACAATCATTATAGTAAATATTAGATTGACATGTAATTTTTTTATTCAAAATTTGAATAGTGAAAAAATTTCTTTTGCTTTTGGTAAAAATATGTAGCATTCTCCACATATTTGGTTGATTAGTTATATATAAAATCTATTGATTATGGTATTTCCTTATTTTATTTTTCTCCAAGTAACGAGCGAGACTACTTGCAAATCGATTTCAAACACCAAAATTCGAAAGACAAGAATTGATAATAAAACTTGCGTTCATATTGGATATATCTTCCTACATTAAAAGCATATAAATAATACCTCCAAAAATTTAAATCCATAATCTATCACATAATCCCCCATATAAGTAGGGAAAGCCCTATTTCCAACCCTATAACAAAGTAAATGCGCTCTGACATGCAAGCCAAATAGCGCTCGTCCCTCTCTCTCCACACTGCTATCTCGATTCACGTGCTGTCACTCAGAAAGTGAGCACTATTTGACTTGCATGTCAGAGCGCATTTACTTTGTTATAGGGTTGGAAATAAGAAAAGCCTATAAATAGACCCTAAAAACAGTTAGCATAATACTTCAACCTTGAAACATGATGATGATATTTGCATGTTACATTTTACCACTCCGTATACTTTGTTCAACCCACTTATTTTGGAGAACGTGTGAAGTTAGTCTTTACACCGGTTTATTTTAGAAAGGGGAGGATTGGATATTCCTTTAAACTGTGAATTTTTTTATTTGGTATAAAGTAAGGCTTTTCTTACTTGGTATAAAGCTTTGTTTAAGCTTTCCACATATTTATGAAATGAAATGTTTTATTATTTAATAAAATTTAATTATTAATATAATTAATATATAACATAAATACAATATTTAGTGAAAAATAAATCCTATATTATATACATGTGTATTTTTCACTTTTAATATTTATAGAAATATGAATTTTTTTTATGATTTTAAATTTTATAAATAAATTACTTTCCAATAATACAACAATTTTGATAATGGCCCTATTTTAAAATCACCCTTTTTTTAAATCAAATCACATTGCCATGTTGAGATCTGCCATGGGAAATTAAGTGATGGGTTTTACTTGAAAATAAAGAGCATAGGAAACAATCCCAGGTTTTGTATTCAGGTTTTTCTTTTACGATATAATGATGCCCGCTGTTTTCAATATAATGTTTTAAGAGTAATAATGTGAGAGTGTATAAAGGAATATTATTTAATTTTGTTTTTTTAATAAGTTAATATCATTTTTAAATTTTAAATCAACTAGTCAAGTAGAAAAAATATGTAATATAATTAAATATTAAATTATATATATTTAGGTGTATTCAAGGAAAGTTCAATTTAACTTCTCTAGAAGTGTTTATAGAATACATTTATGCATTCAATAGTTAAATAAGTAGAAATATACATGTTTTTTGTTCCTTGATTAAACTAGGAGTTTCGGGAATTATATTGTTGTATTACAGAAAGAAATCATTAATGGAATAAGCTACTAATTAGAATATTAGTAATTTGGTCAAAACCTTGCCAAATTGGTCATGTGGAGTGATTGAATTTTATAAGAAATATGTTTGAGTATTGAAATATGAGTAGTTTAAAGCATAAAAAAACGGATATTATTGGATTTTTTTCAAGAATGTCGCCTCTTAAAAAGTGACAAGAAAAATAATACAACAATGAAACATAAGTGTTGACAATTGGTATATTTTTGGACAATAAGTCTATTTTAAATGAGAAAATGAACAATAAGTATAAAGGGATAAGGGTTTTAAGAAATAAATGTAAATTTTCTCAATTTAACCCCAATGTTAACAACATATATTTGATAAAGTTACCTTAGGGAGAAAGGGAAAAGATGGACTTGCCAATTTTTTATAATGATAATCATGACCAACCTAGAATGATGACATGAATAGAAAATAGTACTGCATATTACTAGAACTAAGTGAGTGGAAGCTTCACCAAATGGGTACAAGAAATCAACAAGAAGCAATGGCCCATACAAATATGTGATGTAAGATTTTGGATTTAGGGAAGAATCATGGTTAAATAACTTAGTGTAGAAATATGGTGATAGAATTACAACTACTAAAGAAATTTAATCTAAAATCAAGAGACGCAATTCTACTCCACTGGTCTGCAAAATTTAATTCACGATTTAGAATAACATTCACAAACATGCAATAAGAAAAACCACACATGCAAAATATTTTTTTAGGGGAACCCAACTGGAAAAAACCCCTCAAGCCTCTTTGCATTAATAAGATGAATAGAGAATGTATTATAATTTCTTTCTCGCTCTGAGCACAACCTGTAAGTGAATAACCTATCTCTCTTCTCAATGAGAAGCTCTAAACCAAAATTAGTCAAAATTTGCCTCTGCTTGAGCCCTTATTTCCTTGTGCAATTCCTAGAGAATTAACCCCTATTTTTCTAGGAATTTTCCTCTAATTTATTGCACAATTCCCAAGGTTTGATCATCTGACTGCATGCAACACTTGTACACTCAAACTAGTTTACAACTGCTTGTTACACTTCCTTGGAATCTCTACCACAACTAGGAACTCAACTTTCTTGTATGCACTAGCTATTTTAAGCTGATTTATCAGTTAACTGGATGATCACGAGTTAGGTTGTCGTCCCACTACACAATTTACCTTCCACTAGTTCCTCCAAATGTTAGAAGTAGTTTAACTGAACACAACTGGATATAACTAAATTGGATTACTAAAATTTAACAATCACACTTGCTTAACTAAACTCCAAACCCTCTAACTTGAATTTACTAAGCTAACGGAGTGACAAGAGCCATGTCACACAAGTTAACTACCTCCAAGTCGTCTTTTGATGTGTAAAATTGATTTTTCTCAATTTGACCAAGGCAAAGTCAAATTGAGACTTTCTTGCTAGACTTCTCAACACTCCCTCTTAGCAAGAAGGGATTATCAACCACCCCTATCATGCACCTATGGAATTCAAACTTTCCTCTTGACAAGGCCTTTGTCAAGATGTCAACATCTTGTTCCTTTGTTAGAATGTATTGTAGCAACACTATCTGCCTTTGCACATAGTCCCATAAATGATGATACTGAATATCTATATGCTTGGATCAATCATGAAAAACCAAATTCTCAGAGAGCTTAATGCAACTATGATTATCATAATAGATCATAGTTGGATCCATCATGTAACCAAACAATACCACAGGTATCTTTCTCATCCATATGGCCTCACATGTTGCTTGACATGCAACCATGTATTCTGCTCTTGCTGAGTTGAGTGCCACAGATCCTTGCTTCATGCTTTACCATGAAACTGTTGCGAACCCAACACTAAAAATTCCACTTGATGTGCTCTCTTGGTAAGATGGAGTCCTTGCCCATATGCATCTATGAAGCCACACAACTTCACTCCTTCTGTTCGTCTGTACCATAATCTGTACTAGGTAGTGCCTCTTAGGTACCATAAAACATGCTTAGTTTCCTTCTAATAAAATTTAGTTGGCCTAACCATAACTTGGCTCAATTGGTTGACTGCATAGCACATATTTGGTCGTGTATTTACAAGATACATCAGTGAAACCACTAGTTGTCGGTAAATGGTAGCATCATCCTCTTCACCTGAAGTGGAATTATCCTTCCTCTGGTTGGTTGCTAGAGGTGTCTCCATGGGCTTACAACTCTCCATGCGAAATATATGCAGTATCTCAGTGGCATACTTTCCTTGAGACACAAACAATTCCCCATCGCCTTGCCATACTTCTAGCTCGAGGAAGTAATGCATGAGACCCATTTCTTTCATCTCAAATTCCCTTGCAAGAGATGATCAACTGCTCATCACCAATCAATATCAAATCACCAACATATAAAACAATGATAAGAAATTTACCTTCTACCAAAATATGATATAGGTTTGCATCCGCTTCACTTTTGGTGAAGCCCAAACTAGTGAGATAACTATCGATCCTAGTGTACCAAGCTCGGGATGCCTGTTTGAGATTGTACAATGCTCGCTTAAGTCTGCACACATGAAAATCCCAATCAAATGTCTCAAAACCTTTTGGTTTCTCGATGTACACTTCCTCCTCAATAACACCATTGAGAAATGTTGTTTTTACATCCATCTGGTGGATCTTCCACCCCATGTGCTCAACCAGTGCAATAATTGATCTAATGGATGAATACCTTGCTACACGAGAAAAGGTTTCCTCATAGTCAATTCCCTCAACTTGAGAGAATCCTTTGGATACAAATATGACCTTATACTTCTCTATGCTTCCTTCTGTTGCATGATTAACCTTTAAGACTCATCTTGAATCCACAATTGATTTATCTACTTGTCTTGGGACCACTTCCCAAACATTGTTCTTCATGATAGATTCGTATTCTTCCACCATTGCATCAACCCAAACAAGTTTCTCTACTTCTTCCTCAAAAGAGGATGGCTTAGTCTCTACAAGCTTAGTCATTAGAGCCATGTAGCCAGTGTACCTCTCAGGTGACCTCCTTTTCCTGCACAAATTTGAAGGAGCTCCCACATTCTCCCTCACATCCTGCACCAATTTATCAACTTCCCTTGTTCTTTTTTTGCCTTCTCTGCATGGTTTTTCTTAAGTGGATGTCTCCACTCCACCTCCTCTTTATTCCTCCATTTATGGTTTCTCCACGACTTTTTGAGGCTCCTTCTTTGGAGCTAAAATCTCCTCTTCTTGTGGGATCTGAAGCTCCCTCTCAAGGGAGCACCACATCACTTTCTCCTCATCAAACGTTACATCCCTTCACACAACTGTCATTTTGATGGAAGGTGAGTACACATGGTAATTATGTGGAGTTTCGGTGTAACCCATAAAATTTCCCAACTCTGGTGTCGGCTCAAGCTTCTTCCTCGAATCTTTGGAGACATTGCAGTAAATAGAAGCTCCAAAAATTCTAAAGTGAGACACATCTGACTTTCTCCCCAAGAAATCCTCCTCTGGTGTAATCATACCAAGAATCCAATGAGGACTCCAGTTCTACAAGTAGACTATTGTGTTACATGCCTCTACCCACAAATGCATTGGTAGGCATTAGTCATGTAACATAGCTCTCGTAACTCCCACAATTCTTTGGTTCTTCCTCTCAGCTACCCCATTCTGTTGTGGGTTATGGGGTGTTGTCATCTCTCTTTGAATGCTTTCTTTCACACATAACTCCTTGAATTCATTCGAAACATACTCACCTCAATTTTCGCTCCTGAGAGCCTTCACCTTCTTGCCAATCTCTTTATTAACTAGTGCCTTGAATTCTAAAAACTTTGAGAATGTCTCATCCTTCTTCCGCGTGAAGAAGATCCAACACTCCCTTGAGAAATCAGCAATAAAAATAACAAAATATTTATGTATGGCAGTGGAGGCTGTCGATAAAGGTCTGAAAATGGTAGTGGAGGCTGTCGGGAAAGGTCTGAAAACATTAGAGTGGAATATTTCCAAGACTGCATGTGCTTTGTTGTCTCGATCATGGAATACAAATTTTACATACTTCCCCAAGATACAACCTTTGCAATCATCTTGTTTCTCAAGTTCTCCTTTCGAGAGGACAATGGTTATTTGCTACAAAATTTCCAGGGCACGATGATGCAAATGGCCCAATATCTTGTGCAAGAGCTCACCGACATCGCGACTCTACACTTTCTCTGCCTTACTGCTTAATGCAGCGCAATATTCCATATCAAGTTTATACAGGTTCTTCACATGAACCTCGATCTGCTTCACATGTCCAATAGTTATGTGCCTCAAAAAGGCTTTACCTTTACTGAAGATTACATCATAACCACGGTCTTCCAAAACTTCTATAGAGATGAGGTTCTTCTTCAGGCTTGGCACAAACATGACATCTTTGAGGCGAAGAGGGAATCCCGACTCCCTCTTAAAGGTTATTATACCAATCTTGGTAGCATTGTACCTTTCGTTGTTCCCAAACTCAATATGCATATGGAGATATTTCTCCTCGAGGTCATTGAAAAACTCTCTACACCCTATCATGTGGAACGAGGCATCGAAAACAAAGTACCACACACTCCCCATCATAGTGATGACCATGCATGCGATAAGGGTGAAATCTAGCTCAAACTATGAAGCCAAAGCTTCATCTATTTCTCCTCTTGAGTTCTTCTTTCTAGGCTTTCTGTGTGGACACTTTGTAGCATAATGCCCAAATTCATGACAATTGAAGAATTTCATTTTGGAGAAGTCTTTCTTCTTTCCCCCTTGGTTAGATTCTGGTTTGGTTTGAGATTTCTTCCCTTTTCCCTTCTTTACCTTTCCAACCAATGCAAAATTTTCTTAATCCTCTCCCTTGGATGAGGTTCCATCTCTAGTATTCTGCCTGATCTCTTCTTGTACCAAATCAAACCACAATCATTCCAAATTTGGTAATTTCTCCCTCCTGTTCACCGAGTCCTGGTAGCTATCCCAACTTTTGGGAAGGCCTAGAAGAGATAGGATCACCAGGTCATCTTCTGCAACATTCACACCAACCCCTCCATTCTCATCCCGAACTTGGGTAAATCTGGTGAGATACTGCGGAATAGTATCATTCTTCCACATATTAATATTTCGAAGTTTGTCTTTGAGGGCCAGTTTTCTATGGTCACTGTTATTCTGAAATAGCTTTGTTAGTGCTTGCCACATTGAGAAATTATTTTCCTTCCCATGGAGATTTAAGGCAATGTGGTCTCACACTTCCTCCAAGATAATTATCCTCGCCTTGGCTACATATTTCTTCCATTGGGCTAGATTCTGGGCATCAACTGACCCTGGTTTTTGAATGTCTATATTGACATAATCTAGTAATCCATTGTCATCAAAAATTGTCTTCATGTGATCCTTCCTTGCAATGAAATTCAAGTTTCCTTCCAAGGCATACTCTAATCTCAACCCATTGATAGTCATTTTCCCAATCATGAAGAAATCCTGCTACATTGAAGCTACAAATTTGAACCTCCTGAGAAACAACTTTGAAATATTTGTTCAAATGTGAATCTTGCTCCAATACCATGTAGAAATAGAATTGCAACTGCTCAAGAAATTTAATCTAAAATCAAGAGACACAATTCTATTCTATTGATCTGCATAATTTAATTCACAGTTTAGAGCAACACTAACAAACATGCAATAATAAAAACCACACATACAAAATATCTTTCTAGGGGAACCCAACTGAGAAAAATCCCTCGAGCCTCTTTGCATTAATAAGATGAATAGAGAATGTATTGCAATTTATTTCCCACTCTAAGCACAACATGCAAGTGAATAATCTATCTCTCTTCTCAATGAGAAGCTCTAACCAAGACTTGGTCAATTTTTGCCTTTGCTTGAGCCCCTATTTCCTTGCACAATTCCTAGAGAATTAGCCCCTATTTTTTACGAATTTTCCTCCAATTGATTGCACAATTCCCAATGTTTGATCATTTGACTACATGCAACACATGTACACTCAAACTAGTTTACAACTGCTTGTTAAATTGCCTTGGAATCTCCACCACAACTTAGAACTCAAATTTCTTGCATGCAGTAGCTATTTTGAGATGTTTGACCAATTAACTATATGATAACTGAGTTAGACTACTATCACACTACACAATTAACCTTCCGCTAGTTCCTCCAACAGTTAGAACTAGTTTAACTGAACACAACTGGATATAACTAAATTAGATTACTAAATTTGGAAATCACACGTGCTTAACTAAGCTCCAAGTCCTTTAACTCAAATGTACTAAGCTAACAGAGTGACAAGAGCCCTGTCACACAAGTTAACTGCCTCCAAGTTGTCTGTTGATGTGGAAATTCATTTTTCTCAATTTGACCAAGGAAAAGTCAAATTGAGACTTTCTTGCTACACCTATCAACACTTAGCACTCTTGAGATATTGTGAATGAATAGCCTTGTGGAAGATGGTTGAGAAATCATAAAATTGTTTCCATATAAGAACAAGAGATTGTGCGGTTCCCAAGGTTTGATCATTTGACTTCATGCAACACATGTACACTCAAACTAGTTTACAACTTCTTGTTACAATGCCTTGGAATCTCCACCATAACTGAGAACTCAAATTTCTTGCATGCACTAGCTATTTTGAGTTGATTGATCAGTTAACTAGATGTTAACTGAGTTAGACTATTGTCCCACTGCACAATTGCCCTTCCACTAGTTCCTCCAATTGTTAGAACTATTTTAACTAAACACAATTGGATATAACTAAATTGGATTACTAAAATGTAGAAATCACACATGCTTAACTAAACTCCAAGTCCTCTAACTCGAATATACTAAGCTAACTGAGTGACAAGATCCCTGTCACACAAGTTAATTGCCTCCAAGTTGTCTGTTGATGTGGAAATTCATTTTTTCTCAATTTGACCAAGGCAAAGTCAAATTGGGACTTTCTTGCTATGCCTCTCAACACTTAGCACTCTTGAGATATTTTTGAATGAATAGCCTTGTGGAAGATGGTTTAGAAATCATGAAATTATTTCCATATAAGAACAAGAGAAGGATCCAACTGAAGGGACTACACCCCCAGGCCAAACTAATTCGATCCTAACCCCGAGGGCATCTAGGAGAATTGAACTTGTGTCCTCCAAATAGCAAGGTACTTTAGTAATGAGACCTCGACCAATTGAGATAATCCTCAAATATTAAATATTATGAATCAACCAATTAAGATGAGATAATAATGAAGGTTATTTTATGGAATTGTAGGAAGAATGGAAATATTAGATTACAGTGGTAATAAAACCCATGAATTTCTATATGATGAGAATAAAGAAGATACAAATATAAATTAGGAATATTTTGTAAGCAGAAAAATGGAAAGTGCCTTAGTGTAAAGGTAGTAATTCATAGTAAGTCCAAGATTGGTGATAGTGAGCAGTGTGCTAATGTGAATACCAACAATATGAATTTTAGGATTGGAGTAGCTAATTAAAGCTTATACAAATTTTTAAATTGAATGACATTGAAGTGATAAGTTGGACTATGAAAATATAATAATCCTATGACCAACTTATGTGATGACAATGAAGAAGTGTCTCTCTTAATGGCAAGATCTCTTAAGGATATAGAATAAGTGGATCAAGCAAAATGAATGATGTTTAGGAACGATTTGGTGGTCGTAGTGATGACCTACAAAATATAAAAGTCTCAAGATAGGAAGTTGTGAACACTAATAATTTAGGAATGACAAGTGATGATTGTCTACCTTTTGGCAAAGGAAATAGACTATGAAGATTAGGGAAAAATATTCATAGCATGAAAAGTAAGAAGGAAGGTCGATGGAAATTATATAACAAGTTTGTGAGAAGAATTATGCAAAAATTGACACAAAAAAAAGTATATCAACTACAGGGGGTGAATTTGGCTAAATTACACTCATTGTTTCATGAGTGGATTGATGATATATTGATAATTCATATAAAACAACTTATTGAGTTTGTGCAATTAGTATTGAAAGAAGTTATTGTCAAGCACACTAAGCATGTAAAACCTTTTGGTGGATGATAATGGTAGTAGTGGTTTCATGCTTCAAATTATAAACAAAATATAGTGTCTAACAAGCCAAAAGTAAAGGGAAATAATTCTTAGTCCAACTTGAGGAATGGTGCATCTATAACAAAATAGATAAAGTGGTATTGAGAAAGCAACGTAATGAGAATTCAACCCTTCCCGAAGGTGAAAAATGATGATTACTAGGTGATGAATAAACCATTGGGTATTAATTATCCCTTTTTGTGAGTGGCTTAAGCATGCCATAATACTTAAACAATGATGACCTAGTGTTTGTGTGTCATCGAATATAATGATACCTGAATGAATAAGAAAAATATATATAGTGATAATGGAATTTTGATTTTAATATAGATAATTTAAGGAATGATTGTACAACCACTAATATCTTAATGACAAATTTCACTAAATTTCATTAGGAAAATAAGAATATATGAATAGATATTAAGATTCAATATGATGAGGCTCATTTGAAGTTCAACGATGTACTTAAATGACTAAACCTACTTTATAAATTATCAAATTCTTAGTTGAAAGAAGTGAAAATAATTATTGAAAAGTAATTGGTATCTTGATGAAAACATGACACATAGTATTGAGGATCTAAACCAAGATAACTAATTTAGCCAAATAGATCGTAGATGGATATTTAATGATATTGTTGCATTACTATGAAATATATGGTATTCATCATTTATACATGTTAATGTTAATGAATGTGATTGATGAATAATGATATGAATGGCTTTGTTTCTTTCCATGTGATGTTTGTTGAGATGATTATCATATTTATGACGTTGAAATATGTTGCTATATTAATATATGGTTCTATTTATGTTGTTGATGTAATGTTATACCTTTGATACATCTATGTTAATGTTATATCATTATGATGGAATTTCATGATTTTATGATTTGTGATAGTTGCATGTAGTTTTAATGATGGGATGTATAATGATGTATAATGGTGTTATGTACATGTTGGATATGCGGTGTTGTGTACATATTGTACTATATGCATGTTGGATATGCGGTGTTGTGCGCATGTTGGAAATGTGGTGTTGTGTACATGCGGTGCTATGTACATGTCGTATATGCAGTGTCATACGATGTTGTGTGCATGTTATACATGTGGTGCTATGTACATATGGTGTTGTGTGCATGATTGTACATCTCGTGTTGTGTGCATGTGGTGTTGTGTACATGTTGTGCATGTAGCGATGTGTACATGTGGTGTCATGTACATGTGATATTGTATACACATTATACAGGTGGTGTGGTGTACATGTGACATTGTATACACGTTGTATAGGTGGTGTCATGTACATGTGATGTTGTGCACACATTGTGCAGGTGGTGTTGTGTACAGGTGGTACTGTGTACATGCTATACATATGGTACTACTATACATGTGGTATTCTGTGCATGTTGTACACATTGTGTTGCGAGCATGCAATACTATGTATGTGCATTGTGTAATTGTGGTATCATGACATGTGTATTTGTTGTGTTGTACTCTGTGTACGTATATGTATTGTGTTGTACACTAGATGTTGGTGTTATGTTATGTTGTACACCAGGTGGAGGTGGATGTGTTATGTTGCTTGTCGGGTGTAGGTGCATGTGTTGTATGGTATTGTATGTTGTGTGTGGTTGTATGTGTGTGATGCACACTATGTGTATATGTATGTGGTTCAAGAGAAGGCATTGGGTGCTTGTGGGGTGTGGAAACTGATTTGATGTGTGTACAAAAAGAATAAAGGTAGAAATAAAGGATTGATCGAAGGATAAGTATCGATATTTTATTTTAGTTTTCATTATGCATGTGATCTATGATTCTGGTTTATGATGGTTACATGTGATCTATGATTTTGATTATGATGGGTGTGCCTTGAGGTAACCAGATGTGATATGTTTAATCATGATAATTTGATCAAACATCTAGTTGACGTATTGTTACAAGAAGTAAAAAAAATTGCAAGTGCACCTAATTGACGAGCTACCGATGAGGTATGATTTGAATTCATTTCAATCAATTTTAAATCTAATGGAAATTATGTGCTTGGTACAGGAATGCATGAACGTGCCTGGTTGGGTGGTTGAAATTGGTTGCAAGAATTAGCAAAAAACAGAGAAAGGAATAGGATATGAAATAGTATGTTGTTAAAGCACTTCAGGAGCAGGGCCATTATGGGACATTGGTACCCAATAGTTTCCATTGATTTCCATGAGCATGTTATGAGCGGTATGATGGTCTTGAGGTAGGGATATGCCTTGGTTTTGGACCTCTGATGTGAGGAAAACTTGCATGGGAGGGGTTGTCGAAGGGACTATGTAGCAGAGAAGGGATGCTCACGGAACTTGGAAGGTGTGTGACTGCACGGAAGGGGGTGACTAGATTGCTTGAGGGGTTGTGTAGCAAATAAGGGAAGGTCAAGGATGGATTTGTTTTGGTCATTAGCATTTCCATATGGAATCATATGCACATTGGGAGTGTGCCTTGGAGCAATGAGTCGGTAATTGTTAACTAAGAGGACAAGTAGTGTTGGATTGTAGCATTGGATATTGGATGCAACTTTGACTTTGGAAGTGGGTTATGGACTTCCTAGGAAGGAGGTGAATCTCAGTACTACTTTTCAGGGTGGAGGTGTAAGCCTCTGGCTTTCCTTATTGCAGATGCAGGCGTCGTATCCTTTTTATTTATTGGTTGAGAAAATGTGCATATGTGTATATTGTTGTAAGTATTGTATCGAGCTGGAATTATAAAGCTCCATAAACAATATGGTTATTTGTTGGTTGAAGCAAATGTGCATGAGTATATGTGGTTGTTATTGTAAATACCGTAATGAGTTGTGTTATAAAGCTCCAGTAAGCAGTATGTTGTTATGTTTTCACTAGTGGTCCTTATAAACATTGCAACGAGTTGTATTATAAAGCTCCATGTGCAGTATGTTTTGTTTTTCAGTGGTTTTGCTGGTTTTAGGATTCATTGAACACCGAGGATGGTGTTCCTGCAGGGGGGCGGATTCTGTTACAACTCTAATTAAAAATCCATCTAAAAAAAATATAATACCAAGGTCATGGGACATGTATTCCAAGAGAAATGTTGGGAAAAACATCCTAGTGTGTGTGTTCATTTGGTTTATTATGGCTAAGGAAATTGGCAAAGGCAAAAGGCAAAGACTTTGGAAAGGCATTAGGCATTAATTGGTATTTTATTTATGAAAATAATGGAAAATAAGAGAAAATGGAGGTGAAGAGTCACAGGTTGCATGTGAGGAGTAAAATGAATGAAAATAATGGAAAATGAAGAAAATAGAGGCCTCATTAATAAAAAGGCTTATGAGGATCAATTGGTAGCTTTTGTCAGTTTAGTGTTTTGTCAGTTTAGTTTTAGAGCTCTCTCTTTATTCTCTCTCTCTCTCTCACACACACTCTTTGACACTTAGATTTTTCTTGGAGCACTTCCCCACTGGATCAAGGAAAGAAAATATTAAGCAAGGAAGAGAAGATTCAAGAAGCTATAGTGAGACTATTTGCAGGTATCTGTTGAAAAGTGTAACTAGATTCGGTCTTCATAATGACATGCATAATTATGATTTTATGTAATTGATGTAAAGAAGAAAATAATTTTGTAATACTTGAATCATGGGTTTCATGATCAAGAAATTTTATTTTAGTTAAGGTTCCCATTGTGAACCTTTAGGTTTTTTCATCGTCATAAAATTAAAATTGAGTCAATGTCATGTATGAAAGACCCTTCTTGGGAATGTTACAAATTTGTATGAGTCATTAAAAGAATAAAAAGGCCCTCCATGACCAATCTCAAACACCTCCATCAAGTCGGCTTCAAGATGGAGTAAAGGATCTATATCAAAGGACATGTCAGCTCACATACAACTCATGTCAGCTTATTTTCATGGGAAACCACTATAAATAGGAAGCTCATCCTCCTTTCAAAATCAAGAATTTCAGTCAAGGTCTGAAGTGAAAAAGAAGTGTGAACTTCAAAAGGAAAGTAGTCATATAACCAACAAGAAGAAGGAAAGGAAGATAGAGTTATTTGGAATTGTCTCTAGGCTGATATCTTCACACGTGTGGCAAAAAAACTAGGGTTTTTGCAATAGTATATCAGTCCAAGAAAAAGTCACCAAAAGGGTCTCCCCATCAGCTCCACTACTAGTCAAATTCACCTAGAAGAGTCCTCAAGAATAGTGAAGGAAGGAAGGCATGTCCAAGTTCATTCTCACTCCTCACACATGTGAAGCTATAGAATTTCAAACTACAAATCTGTGGAAAGAGACCGAAATTTCAGAAGTGCGGACAATTTGACTTACATTAACCAAAGAATTAGGAAAGAGCAATAAGTTTGATTCAAGAAGGATCTCATCAAGGAAGATTTTTGACTTGGCGTTGGAGAGGAAAATAGGTCAAGGTTTTTTATCTTGGTCTTAGTATTAGTCATTTGAAGTCTTTATAAGAAGAATAATTCATTTGGGTTTTCCTCTCAAGGTGGAGAGGTTTTTTTGTTAACCGGAATGAGTATAGTTTTTATTAAAAAAGTCACACTCGTTCTCAACAAAATTGGGTCTTTACATCGATTTATAATTGCTTCAACAAGCTGATAAAAATTTCTTGGTCCATCTAGACTATTGCAGTAGATATGGCTATCATGCTTACAAAAATTTCCCATTCTAGGATATCTACAACTATAACTTCGATAAAATTTAAATAAGAAATATATACATTTATAGTTCATCATTTTGATCAAACAAAAGCAAAACCAATACAGAGGTGGTCATATATCCATAGGGTCTGGGTTGTTTAGATCCAAGCCCTGGGAGGCCTCATCTAAGCTTTTGGAATTCTCATGGTTTGTCCCGCCTTCCACGTTTTCCTCCATACCATCCTCCATCGCGTCCACTTTGAACTTCAAATTTTCCAGTTGATGGGGCAGTGCATCCACTTCATCCTCAAGTTGCCTGATTTGTTTCTTTTTCTCAATCGTCCTTTCCTGCATGGTCATATTTTCGTGCATTTGTTGATGCATGTTGCGCTGGAGTTTTGACAATGCTTCACGCAGGTCCCAATGATCTTGAACACAGGTGAGACAGGAGGGTCTATATCTACCACCTTGTACCAAGGAACCGACCCTCATCCCACTAGACCTCGGCCTATGGCTTCCTCGTGTGCCTGACCAAGAACTATGTTGAAAACCCTACATGTTGGCTTCCAAAACCGTTCTTTTTATCAATCTCCATAAATTGGCATTGTTTTCCCTGATCTCCCATAGCTAGGCACCCTCTCTCACCCACAAAACACTGCCCTGCTCCTCGATGAGTATGCACTGTCCAACCTCACATCGACTCCAATTCTCCTCCCTCTTCCAGAGAGAATTATGAACCCACCTAGTGTCCAAAATCCAATCCAACTACAAACACTCTGTACAACCCAAACCCAACACCCGCGACCTTCCAATTATGCTAATAATTTCTTGATTTTCCTTCAAAACCTAAAATAGATAGACCTTCCTTCCCTTATTTCGACTCTTCATAGCATAATTCCTAGCCTCTGTGACACAAAAACTGATACATAGCAGCCTCGGATCTAGCCACTAGGCTTTAATAGAGACCACCATCCCACTCTCAAACCTTAAAACATACAAAATCCACATACCGGTTTGCGCTTTATACCTGTTGCATGACCTAGGGGTGATGTAGAGATGAGCGAGGACATTGCTGCAATCGAGATCCCATGAATACTCCATCACAAATCCACCCTCCTCCATTAATTTTCCATCAAGATCCTGATTTCTATTAGTCATTCTCACAATTCTCCCATGAATGAGCTCAACTTCACTGAGGTCTTGAATTAAATTTTGCTCCGTAAATCTCAAATCCCTGCAGACGCCCGAGGTGTTGCGTCGCCCAAATATCTAAGAATGAGAGCCGAAACAATGAGGCCGCACGCTATGACTTATTCTTGAAATAGGTGTGGTACATAATTTCCATGGGACGCCACGTTCCGAGCGAGTCTGGATGTCCGGCTTGCCACGAGTCCGCATGGCTAGGAGGAGCTTGCAGAGGGAGATGCAACAAGGGGAGGAGGAATCTAGGGTGGAGGTTATAACACAAAGGTGGTGGTTAGAAAGGGGAGGATCCATAGGGAAGGGGAGGGTAATGAGGAAGGGGAGGGGGAATGGGAGAAAGGGGAAGGGAGCAGGGGATGGGGGAAAGGATAGGGGGGGGGGGGAAGGAAGATGTTAGGAGAGAGCTAGGGGGAGAAGGGGGGGGCTTCATATCATTATGGTATGATATCTACAACTCTTCCACATCCATATCTATCCAATGAGGTTGTATTTCCGACCTACAAATAACTCTCTTCATTTTCTTAAGGAATTTTTGTCGTGCTCATGACATTGTTTATTACACATTTTTCCTCCTCTAGATGGCTTGCCTTATTGGCCTGTCTGTCAGCATCATGATTATTTCCCCTCAAGACATGATAAAAGGTCACCGAGTCGAAAGCAGGGATCAAGTTTTGGGCTCTCATAATGATTTTATTTAGGTTAGAGATCTTAGTCTTTGAAGTGTTAATCATATGCATTATAACATCATGGAGTCTCCTAACACCTAAATCTTTTTTATCCCATTTATTTGTGCCAGGATTAGTCCAGGATAATTCCATAAGCTTCTTCTTGGTTATTAGTCTTTCGGCCTAGCCCCCAAGCATAACTAAATTCAATGGTCCCTTCTGGATATATGAGAATCCCTCCCCCTCCTGCCACCCTAAGCAAGAGAGGTTTTGGCTCTAGTTGATCGCCTACATTTTGTGTCTCTTGTCTCTTTGTGGTTTATGTATTGGTAGTTGTTTGATGAAGAAGAACACTATAATAGCCTAAGAAAAATAAGATCCTAATCTAAGAAGTAAAAACTATTCACAAATTATGCCCTATATTTCTCAACATGGTTTCAAAGCTAAGGTGAAAAAAAGTCAAGGAAGTGCATTTTATCAAGGCACACTCAAGGATCGGATCTCAAGAAAGATATCAAAGAAAAAACCAAGAAGATCATCAGCAAAGTCGAGACTTACAAAGAAGTATCAAAAATATAGATCGAAGAAGAAGTCTACACTAGCAAAAGTCTTGAGATCCTCTAGTCATCATCAAAAGACCACAAGGGACCCTCCTCAAGTTGAAGAGATCTACAAATCAAGGAAACTTGAAGTCTATTCATTAAAAGGAAGCAATACCAAAGGAATCGTCAAAATTTCTAAAGCAATCTTCCTCTCATTGAATCAAGGATTTCATCTACAAGGAAAATCCTCATCCTCAAAGAAAAATATCCAAGGAGAATCAATGCATCACCAAGGAGTCATCGTCAATCATCACAAAAAGGAAGGAGATATAAAAGCAGTTCGTTGTCCCATATTCTACACTTGAAAAGTTGTTGAAAGCAAGTCCTTGGTTAAAAGGGAACTTGGGTACATTCCTTTATAGGAATGGGTACATTATTTTAGTAGAATAGGTATGTCCTCCCTAATTAAGAGGGATAGATAGACACATCATTCTTGTCTTCACTTGGGAAGACAGAATGGAGGATTGGGTGAACATATAGCATTCGATGCTCTTTGAGGATGATTTAGGGAATCCTAGATAAGAGTAGTTGTAGAGGACTGATATTCTTTGAGGAATGGGAATCCAAGATAAGAATAGTCCTAGGGGGACACACCCTAAGAACATGAGTGGGGTATTTTCCGAGAGAGACAATGATGAGGGTGTCTATACATCATTGGTCTCGCTAGAATTGAACTTAGATCTAGTGAAGAGATAGAGTTGTTAGTCAAGGCCTTTCAATGTGACAATGCTAGTTGATATGATGGTATACATATTGGTTACCAATCTAACTCTTCTTTTGAGAATTCTTTAGATTGAGAATGTCCAAATACCTTGTATAGATTATGAATACCTCTCTAGTTAAGAGGGGTTGTTGAAAAGTGTAACTAGGTTTGGCCTTCATAATGACATGTATAATTGTGATTCTATGTAATTGATGTAAAGAAGAAAATAAAATTATTTTTCTAATACTTGAATCATGGGTTTCATGATCAAGAAAAAGAAAAAAAAATAGTTATGGTTCCCCTTGTGAACCTTTAGTGTCATCAAGTCATAAAAGTCAAATTGAGTCAATGTCATGTATGAAGGACCCTTCTTCAGCATGTTACAAATTTGTATGAGTCATTAAAAGAATAAAAAGGCCCTCCAAGACCAAGCTTAAACACCTCCATTAAGTGAGCTTCAAGATGGAGTAAAGGATCTACATCAAAGGACATGTAGGCTCACATACAACTCAGGTCAGCCCATTTTCATGGGAAACCACTATATATAGGCAGCTTGGTCTCATTTCAAAAGCAATGATTTTGGTCAAGGTCTGAAGTGAAAAAGAAGTGTGAAGTACACAAGGAAAGTCGCCATATAACCAACTAGAATAAGGAAAGTAAGATCAAGTTGTTTGGAATTGTATTTTGGCTAATATCTTCACACGTGTGGCATGAAAAATAGGGTTTTGGCAATAGTATATTAGTCCAAGAAAAAAGTCACAAAAAGTGTCTCCTCGTCAGCTCCACTACTAGTTGAATTCACTTAGAAGATTCCTCAAGAATAGCGAAGGAAGGAAGGCGTATCCAAGGTCGTTCTCACTCCTCACAAATGTGAAACTGTAGAAGTTCAGACTACAAATCTGTGGAAAGAGACCAAAATTTCAGAAGTGCAGATAGTTTGACTTGCATTGACAAAGGAAAAAGGAAAGAGCAATAAGTTTGATTCAAGAAGGATCTCATAAAGGAAGGTTTGTGACTTGGTCTTGGAGAGGAAAATAGGTCAAGGGTATTGGTATTGGTCTTGGTATTGGTATTATTCAATTGAAGTCTCTATAGAAGAAGAATCCGTTTGATTTTTCCTCTCAAGTAGGAGAGGTTTTCGCCTTGGCTAATCGCCTACATTTTATGTCTCTTGTCTCTTTATGTTTTATGCATTGGCAGTTGTTTGATGAAGAAGAACACTATAATAACCTAAGAAAATAATATCCTAATCTAGGAAGTAAAAAGCATTCACAAATAGTTATCATTACAAAAGAAATCTCTTAATTGATATGCCCTAGATTTCTCAATAGTATCGATTTGCATGTGTGATTTCCTTGCTAGATTTAGCATGCATGGTTATGTATGTGTGTTCTTGGTTCTCTTGTGTATCATGTGCATCAATTTTTCCATATGTCATAATGTTTTTTAGCATCGCCTTGCCATTTCTGAATAGCCATGGTGTGATTGTGTTCTCATGTTTTGGTTGAGCTGGGTTGCCGAATGGATTTGAAACTGAGTAAGGTGGATTTCTAAAAGAAATAACACATGGCCTAGTGATCCCTGAACCATATCGTGGATTGCAGTAAATCCTTGGCCAAGTAACCACTAAACTGGACTATGGGTTGCGGTAAAGCTAGATTTTATGTTTCCTCGGTGGGCCTATGAATCCTCGACCGATGAATGGTGGGATATATGGTAAAGCCTAGAGGTAGGTGCCCTTGATCAGGCCTAGGAATCCTTGGTCAGTGAATGGCAGGATATATGATAAATCTTGGAGGGTGGAGTCTCGATTATGGCCTAGTGATCCCTAAATCGGACTATGGATTATGGTAAAGCCTAGGGACTAGGAGACAATAAAATTCCTGACGATGTAGGTGGAGAAATCTGGTGGCATCCATGCTTGTTTAGGGCCTAGTGATCTAATGTGGATTGTTGTAAAGCCTATTTCTATTGATGAGGGTGAGGTGGTGTAGCCTCAAGAAGCCCTGTTGGTTTTTGGTTATGAATCTCACATTCATGCTTGGAATATGGCATGGGGGTGATTGGCTGAAATAAGTATTTGGTTCATTCAATCTATGGTTGGGTGGTTCATGGAAGTCCCAAACCGGATTGGAATTTGCATTCATTAATAAGAGTTCCTTCTCTTTGGTATTTCATGTGTAAATGTACTGGTTTATTTTTGGATTTTATGATTGTTGTATCATTATTGTTTATGTTTCTTATATGTTGGTTATGAGTATGATATATGATAGTGATGATGTATGGCTCTCATCATGTTTTGATTTGTAAATGAATGAACAATGAAATATGACCTAATAGATGATAATGTAGCTAATGTGATAAGGCATCAATGCTTCTTAGCTATACTCAGATAAGTATGAGACCCCTATGCTCAAATATGTTGTTATGACCTGTAGAATGCATAGTTGTGACATGTTTGGCAAAATGCATGTCATGGCTGGTAGGGGTCCAGTCAAGTCTTTGTTCAAGTATTTGCATTAGAACCATTTTTTCGATGTTACTTTTCATTTCTGGAAGTTCCATGGAGTTTTGGGTAATGTTCTAAGTCCTGGCCCTCAAAAAGTGGCACAAAGTTTGGGGTCATATGCTCTGAACTAACTGAACAAGACCCCAATCGCTTGCATTCCCTTGTTGTGAGAGAGATTGGAGTGTCCCAGTCGCATTCATGCGCATGTCATGGGAGTGAATGAGGCTCTAGGTCAGTAAAATGTTAAGTTGTTTCATGGGTTGGTCACCTAGAAAGGTTGGTTGGCTCTTGGAGGTTTTGTAGCCTATGTAGAAGGTTGAATTGGTTGTTTTGTGTCGGTTCAACTTCCTTAACTATACATGGGGAGTTGAACCAGATCATAGTAGCCTCTCATCACATGTTTACCCCAACGGACCAATTAACTTCGGTAAATGTGGGAGGAGGGTGTTACAAACTAGATATTTAGACATATTCCAATTCCAATTAACTCTAGGGAATATATTATTTTCACAAAGTACATCCATAAGATAGGATGCCATGTAAAAAGTAGGAACGACTCTCAATTTAGGTTTTTCCTTCTTTTACTTCCTATAATACCATTCAATGAGTGAGATAGAATGACTACTCAATTAAAAACATTCCCAATAGTAATAATGGTAATCTAAGGGTAGGCAAGCATCTTGAAGTCAATAAAATTTGGCTCTACATACAATCTAACTATTACAACTATTGTATAGATATAGGGGTTACCCATATTTATTATCTCATAAACACCATCAATTTTTCAAGAAAAATATTTTATCTTCTACCCACTATTGGGTGAGTATTTTCTTGGTATCATGATCATTATTGAACTATTCTACAAATCCTATTATCATCTGTATTTTACTCTACAAAAATTTGTAGAAATTTTCTAATTTTGATGGTTGGTATGATCCCATGCATCTCCCCTCATCATTCAGGGTAGTGTCATGCTTCATATTTAGATGACATATAATCCAATCTAAAGCATCTCAACAAGGCATAATTGGGGTCCTTACTAAGTGTAGGAGAGACTCCCTTGTGTTTAGGAAGACTAAATCATCAACATTGCTCATCTAGGGATCACTCGTGGAAATAACTTCAAGGTAATCCTCTTTGTAGAATATTATATAGCTCTACCCATCTTGGAAAAAGCATTTGAAGTCCTACATGTGCATTTTTATATTTATCTATTAGTTTCAATGCTTCTAATGAAGACCTTCTAGGAGGCATTGTATCTAAGAAAGAAGACAAATTAAATATTACAAAATAGAGTTTCCTAATTTGTATAAAATTTAGCATTTATAAATTAAACTAATTCCAAGCAAGTTTTTGAATGGATTCTTTTAAGTATTAAAAGAAATATAAAAAAAATGGAAAGGCAGGCGGTCAAACCCCGCCATCCCCCTATATATATTAATATATATATATATATATATATATAATATATATATATATATATATATATATATATATATATATATATATATATATATAAACTGGTCAAGTATACGTTCACCCACCCACCCATTGTAATGGCACATCATAATAATGGAGGTCGGCAAGAGTTGAACCCACGTCGGCCCGCCCAATGCAGTGGCCTCATTACCTCATTACACCAAATGGTGCCCATTCAACATGCCCCCCAAAAATAAAACAAGTAGTGCCAAGTTTGGTGGGGCGGGGTTCGGAACCCCCGATCCCACGAAAACCATCATCCAAGTTAATCAACCACCCAACGGGCCGGTGTTGGTAACTCTACGAGCAGCTTATACAAAAACCTGGAGTAATCATTCACCAATGAAATGGAGGAGAAGAACCCAGCTTGAGCACGTAGAATGAGGCATGGAACTCTAATGGAAGGGAACCATGAGGAATCTTTAAGGTTCCCTGGGAGCCAACTTTTCATAGTATCATAATTATGCCAAGTTTATACTCAAATTACTCATAATTTCGCAAGGAGTCTAATGGTGCAAACAGTTTTCTGATCTGAGTAGTTGATTTTCTAGAGACAGATTGTTGAGGCCAGAGCCATGAAGGAGGAACCTTGACATAGGAATCTGCATGGAATTTTAAATATCCACTGGAGGCCCGAAAATGATAGTTTCAAAACAAAGCCCACTTTATACTCATTTTTCTTAGTTTTTTTCCAGGAAAGAAATTGTGTAATTAGTTTCTTCGTTTGAGTAGCCGAATTTCAGGAAGCCCTTAGAAGAGAATCTTTTGGATTTTTGAGGAGCCCATATTTGACCAAGTGAGAAAGGGGTTGAGTTTACACTCAGATTTCATGGCTTTTCACAAGGAATGTGATGGTGTATGTTGCTTCTTCATTTGATTAGTCGATTTTTAGGACATCCCCAGACTTTGAGGTATAAGATGCATTTTTGCCATGTCTTCATTTGATTTTCGCTAAGATGATGATTTGAATTTGAGATCCATGTATGCCACTTTGTGAGAGGATCATTGTGTGCCACTTTATGTGAGAGATTGTTCCTTTGTCATGCTAGAGGAGAAATTTTATGAGTGAAATTCTAGGAGAATGTCTCATGGAGAGGCATGCCACTCTAGATAATGGGGTTCATCCTTGTATTGACAAAGATCACATCATGTACTCATAATATTATTGCAGCATCTAATGAAGCAACCTCCTGACTCTTAACACTAGGCTCGAAGACGTAACCCATATTGGGTGAACTTTGTTATCAAGTTGTGTGTGTTGTTTGATTTGATGGTTACCTTTACGTTTCCCCTTTTTTAACTTATGCACATGTGGTTTTTCATACTCTTTCACATGCAATTCTGCAAACATCACAGAATTAAAAGATCTTGCTTAATTTTGGTAGCTTAGAGAATCTGGATCAGTACTTGTGAAGTCGATATCAAGGAAGGGATCAAAGAGGAAATGTGTCAAGATGATAATTACCAATAATTTAAGGAAAACTTGCAACAATAGTCAATGATCTAGATTGGATCATTATATTGTTTGTCATTCATCTCAAAAAAGTGGAGGAATTAGCTCATGGAACTGTTTTTCCCAACGGAACCCAATTTGGCAAAATAAGGTTTGAATTCTTCTGGGAGTTTTTTAAGGAATCAAATGATATTTTTTGGTGCTTTAGTGTAGCACCTTTTCATGTTATTCTACATACAAATACCTTTTCAATGGCGCAAGAACCGCATCAATTAGAGTCCATATGTGAATGTTATGCCACTTAGAAATTGACCTTCTTGTTTTAACCACCACAATTCGAGAGGATGCCACGTCGGTCCCGATTATTCATGAAAATGGTCTAACCACATGATTATGATGTAGAGGACTCTAGAATAGTATATATTATAACTCTAGTTAAGATTTGAGGCAGTCAAACCTAACCACTAGTAGGCTATCAGGTTGTGTTATAACAAGGCCACTAGGAGGAAAATGGAGTCCATTCTTTCGAGTGCACTTGTTCTTAAATAAGAAAAAATAGTCAAGAGGAATAGGAGGTAGAGCACACATAGAGTATTTTTGCACTATAGCAGCCTATGGGCCACAAGTCATACTTCTTTGTGCTTGCAACCATATTTCGTTTCAGAGAAAGAGAGTAGAGTAGCCTCACTTTCTAGCTAGGTTTTTCTCCTAAAATGGTTTCCTACAACATATCTTATGTCAACTGTGTGTGTGAGCTTTTATTTTTTCGTTCTTTATTTCATGCATAATTTTCATTCGCATGCATGCACTATTAGCAATAAATATACAGATCCATAAATCTAATAAAATTGTAATATTATACAATTTTAAATATAATTTTATCAAATCCGTTGTGAGGAACTATCCAATGGAATATCCATGGTAGTTTACAGATCAACCAGGAGGATCATTGAGTAAGAATTAATCACTCGTAGACAATGACATGTTAAAATTCAAAGGTATATGGTATATACCTTACACAACTAACTTGAAGAAGCTCATCTCTCACAAGTTTCATAAAAGACCCTATTTAGGTCATCCAAGTTATCTAAAAACTATAACATCCATGAAACATATGTACTATTGGCCAGGGATGAAAAAGGATGTTTCCGAGTACATTTCCAAGTGCATGGAGTGTCAACAAGTGAAAGTGGAGTGTAGACATCCAGTGGGATTGTTGCAACTAGTCCCCATTCCTTAGTAGAAGTAGGAAGTCATCTATATGGACTTCATCACAGAACTACCAAAGACATCTAGACAACATGATGCCATAATGGTAATGGTGGATAAGCTTAGTAAGGTAGCTTAGATATCGAGTCTACCCATAAGGAAATTTATATTGCCTAAATTTTCATGAAATAAATATTTGTATTGCATGGTGTACCCAAAAATATCATTTCAGATCGAATGCCAAGTTCACCTCAAAATTTTGGAAAGAATTGTTTGATGGTTTTGGAACAAATTTGGCATTTAGTACAGCATATCATCCTCAAATGAGTGGACAGACTGAAATGGTAAATAGTGTGCTGGAAGACATGCTAAGAATGTATGTCATCCATTAGCCCAAGATGTGGGAAGAGTTTCTACCTTTGGTAAAATTTGCTTGCAACAATGGATACCAGGAATCATTGAAGATGAGTCCTTTTGAGGCTATGTATGGAATAATGTGTAATATGCCCATCAGTTGGAACGATCTAATGAACAAGGTGTTGCTTGTACTTTATATGTTGAAGGACATGGAATAATAAATAGTTGTTATTTGGCATAAATTGAAGGTAGCTCGGGACAGGCAAAAGAGCAATGCAGATTTACAAAGAATGCACAAGGAATTTCAAGTGAGGGAACATGTTTACCTCTACATCAAACCAAGTAATTTCACAAGGACTGTGTCTTATGCTAAGTTAGCACCAAGGTTTTGTGGACCATTTCAAATCCTAGAAAGAGTGGCACCAATGGCTTAGAGATTAGCATTACCACCCACTGTGAAATCACATGATTTTTTCCATGTTTCTTTGCTTAAAAGTATGTGCATGATGTTAATCATGTGGTTGATTGCTCTCTGCGATAGGTGGAATTTTAGGGAGAATTCTTTCTAGAACCACAGTTCATTCTAGATCAGAGGTAGATTGCACTATAGAATTGAGTAATCGAGTAGGTCAAGGTGTAGTGGATGAACTTGGGAAATTGATGATCAAATGAGGGCATCATACCCATTTTTGTTTATTTTGTAAATGAATTTAAAAAAGAGTTTTGTGTATAAAGCTCATTTTTTAGATTGTGTTCGGGACTATAGCACTGTTGAATGTTGTATTTGAGCATAGAACACTAAGGACGATGTTCCTCTATGGGGGTGGGGTCTGTGACAATCCTTTTTTACCCCTCTTTTAAATGTTACTATGAATTGTAATTCATGTAAATATCGTGGAAAATGTAAACATTGACTTGGTTGGAGGAGCGGAAACAGATTCAGATGCCTGAGGAGGAGGAGTTGCTTGTAAACCCAAGCCAGTGCATTCATTTTATCACTTATCTCCCCAATGAAATTATGGCATTACTGGTGCAAACATTAAATAAAAGTATGGGTAGTCTGCAATAAAGGATAGAAGCCCATACGACCCTTGTTCCCAAGGGGGACATGTTGTGGAAGTCAACACGCAAGGGACAAACATTTGACAGTATGTGAGGAGGCATATAAATGAGAGGGGAAGGGCATACACATAGGGGATGATATGAGAAAAATATAGATGGTATTCACACTCGAAAGCGTAGACATACGACATGATATCAGAGCATGAAGACTTGCTGATGAAAAAAAAAAAGTGAGAAGATGTAGCATATGTGTTGGCCTGGAAGCACGCTAAGGAGCATGGTGAAAAGAGAAGATTATTGTGTTGAGAAGGTGGAGTCACGGTGGACTCTATATTTCTACTTAGCAGGTGGAGACATTGTGCATTATGGAACTTCCAATAGAGTTTTACAAGTTGATACCCTAGGTGTGGACTCTAGATTCCTATGGAGACTAACAGGTGGGGGCATGGTGTGCTCTGAATTCATCTGGGTTAGCGGGTGGAGGCACCATGGGATTTGGATTCTTGTACTGTGAAGAAGGGGGATACATTGTGGGTTTTAGACTCCTATATTATTTTATTAGTGGAGACTGTGTGTTTTAGATTCCTACAGGGTCATAGGTGGAACATTGTGTGCTTTAGAATCCTAAATTGTTTAGTGGGTGGAGACATCGTGTGCCCTGGACTCCTAGTTTCAGGATGAGACACTGTGTTCTCTGGATTCCCATGTGATCTAATTGAATTTTATTATTGTGAATTCCCTTGAGAACTTTACACCTCAGGCCTTGAATCTAACTCGGGGTTGGTTAGTTGCAAGAAAGATTGCAACGCAAGTGGCTTACATTCAGGTGGAGAGTTGAAGTCCCTCCCTCAGCTGCCAATCATTTAAGCTAGTCAGATAAGTATACATTTACTTCGAATATATGTTGCATTGTGAATAATGAATGATGTGGTTATGTGTTATAACAATGAATGTATCAACACTACTTATGGAGGAATGTATCAACACTACTTACGACCTCTATGTTTGGTGATATGTTCTAGCATTTCAGAGTTATTTACATGGTTATGTATGAATGATTGATATTGTCAACTAGTTGTTATAGCTTGTGGATTCTATTATTTGATATGGCCATGGATATTAACTAATTTAGACTATTGATTACATTATTCTACAATGTATGTTTACTAGTAGATTTGATGGGGTATATTTTGGACCCATCCTATGGTTAATATGATGTTATTGTACTTGAAATCACATAATAAAAATAACCATGGTTTGGCTTATGTTTGCATCATATCGTAGGTATGTTGATAGTTTGGTGGTTGTATTGTTGTTAGGTGCAATGTTCAGATTTCTATTGTGCAATGAGGGCTTCATTCCTGTAGAAGTTAGTGCTATTAACAACACTTTGCTTTAGGGAAGGCTTGGGAAAGATCCTTGGAAAATCATTGGAATTTCAAAGCCTAGATGCAACAAGGAATAGAGTTGTGTTCTTACTAGATGAGTTATTGGAAAAACCTTGTGTTTGGGGCAAGGCCTTGTTTCATGTTAATTACCACAACTACCACTAATGGTGGGTTCAATGTTAATCTAAATGATTAGGGAAAAATATTGTGCTTGTGCCTCTTTGCCAAGTGATGCTTCCTTGAACAAGCATGAAACAGAGAGTGTGACAGGAATACCTTCCATCTAAAGATGGGAAAAGTTCCAATAATGCCTTCCATCTAGCATTGAGCTCTGGTTTGACCTTTTCTAGACGAAGGCGCGGTTGACAGAGAGCACGACGAAAGTATCTTCCATCTATAAATGCGAAGGCATGAATTTGCATAGGGCATGGCCCTATGGGACCGTTATTAAGGCTGAGGTCAAAGATGCCACAAAAGCTGGGAAAATCTACGTGGATGCCATGTGAGGACCCCAAAGAATGTCAATCAAATGGTGTGGCAAGATTGCTTATGTTGCACACTATCAATGAGACATGGGGTAGGAAGGAACAACATGTTTTTGGATGACCAAGGGGATTGTTTTGGATGACACATGGCATCACCATAGATGCCACGTGGTAAGGTGATGACACCCTAGTGCTAGTATGATGTTAGAAAGATATAGTAGAGGGAGGGTGACATGGAGTTTAATGACATGATCTCTACATAGGAAACGTGATGCCAAGTGGCGCCACGAGTTGCACCACATGGTCTAAGGCCCACAGTTATTGGAGAATGTTTAAGGCTTGCTTTATATCTTAACAGGGTTGAAAAAAGGTATAATGTCAAAGCAACATTCATATATGGGAAAGTTCTCGTTTTTACTTTTCGTCTAGCGTTAATTAACATAGGATCCACAGGTGGAAAACCCATTAATTGTTAGAAAGGCAGAGGACCTACTATGAATATAGATCATCAATTTACTAACCAATCATTCCATGGATTAAATTTGTGCAATGTTTAGCCATTAGTAATGTGGGAGCCACATGTTACTATCTAATTGGTTGACCTTTGAAGGGTTGTAACTTTCAATCTAAGAAAGATATTGTGGTAAAGTTGATATCATTGAAAATCTCCCAATGAGCTAGATGTGATGGTGTTAGCCAAAGTTAATTATGTGAACTTTTGGGAATAATAAATTTTGAAGCCCCGTCTTCATAACGAGACCATGGAGGTTGGGCTAGTAGCAAGTAACGCCCCCGATCAACCTGGATTAGTCGAAGGGTGTGGGAGGGAAAATTAAAATTATGGTTCTATTAGGCTTCTTTCTTCGTTTGAACATGACTAAAGATGAATAAGTCATTGAGGAAGAAATACTTGTCCAAAATTATTATTATACCAGTAGTAAAGGACCAATTTTTCAACAATATCTCAAAATCCAAATGCTAGGGAGAATTGTATTATGTCACCTACCCTTGGGACTCTCTCCAATGTGCCTAGTACTATTAAACCTTCCATCAGTAACTCAAATTCCATGGAGTATAACATCATTGAGGATTTTAAAAAAATAAAATCCAACATATCTATACTTGGCATGTGTAAAATCACATAGTAACATAAATTATTGTTGATTGTCTGAAAGGAGACAAATGTGCAACGTGTGCGAAACCCCCAACTACTACTAAAAGTGTTAATAAGATAATGAGTAACAACTTTCAGAGCACAAAAATGTATGTTGCTCTATTAGGTGGATGGTCAAAATCATTAACTCTTCCATTTTTGTTTCCTTCGAAAAAATCAAGTAGAATGTCCATAACCTTTGGTAGAATTGGGAGCATCTTCAAATATTATGCCCTATTTAGTTTGTCTAAAGTTGAATGCAACACCAACCAAGTGCTCAACACACATTATTTAGCTTGATAGATCAGAAGGAAAGATGGTAAGTGAACTAGAGGACATTCTAATATGAATATATTCTCATTGAAAGGTTCATTAAGTGATAAATATTATCACAATGGACATCAATGAAGCATATGGCCCATTGTTTAGTATAGATTGGTTACAAAGAATACAACGGTATTTTGCCTTAGAATGGTCACAGTTATAGCTTCCATGGAATGAATAGCCAAACAATATATGAATTAAGTGAGAGAAATACATGAAACATACCATGATAGATCCCAAAGCCACAAATGATCCTTCTTCTAAATTTCCAATTCTATGAAATTATGCCTTAGATTCCTACTTTGGTAACTTTATTTTTTATACTTTTGATATACCTTAAAATCTATAGTCAATGTTTTACCTACAAGCCGATACTCTTTGAGAAAGATATTGTAATGTGACTACCATGCATAGTTAAAATTACGCTAATATAAATTATGTTCATAATTTGCATAATAAATAAAATATATTTTAAAAACATCATTGATATATGCGTTATCACCAAAAAATGATCACCTAGCAATTTCTCACTAGATGGGTCGAAATACATGTAGATTTAATTTTACTATAGTAAAATCACTTTCACTGTGGAAAATAATTTTGTCAACCACTTTTATTAAATTTTTTATTATTTAAATAAAAAAAACATGAGAATAATTAGATAAATCATTATTTATTTAATTTATTCTATGAATAATTAGTAAATCATTATTTTAAATATTATTCCTTGTCAATTTCACTTAAATCCCTTAGGAATATTTAAATAAATCATTATTTATTTAAGTTTCTTATTTCTTATTAGAATAATTATTAAATCACTATTTAATAATTATTTTGATTTCACACCTTTCTTGTTTCTTGCGAAATAATTAATAAACCATTTTATTTATTAATTATTTCTAAATAAAGGTATTTAACCATTTTAAATTTTTTTTTTGTCTCCAATAAATATAAAAAAGTATTCCAAGTAGTTAGATTTGAATTTGGTTAATAATATTTTACTATTCTCCATTTTCGAGATTAACTCCATACTTTGCTATATAAAGGAGAGTGTTTCGTTCATTTTTCACCGTGATCATAATCATCGTCAACATTATTGTCATTTTTCTCGAGCTTCCATTTTTAGTTCTCCACTTTTGTTTGAGATTTTCACATATTGAGAGAGAGAAATAGGTTTTGAAGCATCAAGGATATCAAAGGACCCATCCCACAAAGGGGGACTTACAAACCAATTTGTAGATCTCCTTCAGTAGGTGTTATCAATAAAACATTTATTCATTTAAAATAGTCTTTCCAATTGGGTTATTATAGAGGATACTTTACATTGTTGCTTTCTGTTTTGGATTATATCTTCTTTTACTGCAGGTTTTCTATGTGTTTCAGATCTAAGATGACAACAAACATCAACTTGTTGTTAGGGTCACTTGTCACCTAGTGACTTAAGTGAAGTATTTTTGGTACACCTTCCAAGAATTGTCACAATAACGAATGGTGACTCCACTAGGTCTTTAGTTACATTTGTCACTAACAAATGGCAACCCCACTGGTGTAATAACAATGTTCTTTGGTGATTGAAGTTTCAGAAAATTTTAGGTTTTTGTTCAACTATTTTTAGCCTCTAAATTTCTATTTATACTATTAAACCCTATTTTATCAAATTTTCGGATTCTGTTCGGTTTCTGGTCTTTTCTGCAAGTCACAAGTACCAACTAAGTAGGAGATGGAAAAATCTATGCAATATATGCCAACCGAGCCTCCCATAAACAGAGTGCACTTTTCAGCCCCATAAGTGAGTTGTAGAGCGCACTTTTTGGCCAGAAAATTGTGTTTTCCTCAGAAACAGGTAAGTACCTGCGTTTTGTACCTTCTCCAGAAAATTTTCAATCTTTTTACAAATTTGTCGAGATTGTTGTCTGTAAACTGGTTTGGGTACTTCATCTCTGTTTTCAATCTCCCTTAGGCCTGGATCCACTTAATTTGTCTCTTTGAGGAAGGAAAAAGCCCCCTATGATTTAGAGTACACCTCCACATTGTTAGGAAGAGATTTGTTGAGTGAGGAGTCTAGGGTTTTCAGCATTTTCATCCTCTATTTTTCAGATATGATCCATTACATTTCAGATCTCTTGGATATGTTTATTTTACCTTTTCTCCCTTTAGAGTTTGGGTTTTCCTTTTCCCCCTTAGGACTCCTTGAGCATCCTGGGTCTTTGAGATTCACATTTGTCCTTTGCAGCATTTTTCACCTCTGATTTTTGTTGTTTGTCTGCATCATTTACATCAGATTAGAGCTTTTAGATCTAGTCCCTTAACATTAGATCTTTTTTACCTCTTTTTGTGTCTTTGAGTTGCTTGTTTTCCTTCTCTTGCTTAGTTTCTTTGTGGTTTCTTTGTAGCCTTTGTGGGTGGGGTTTTGTGTGCTTGATTAGCAGTTTATTTTTCTGTCATTTTCATATTTATTTATAGTATTTCAAGATTTTACTTTCAGCAGGATATGGCATCATGAAACATGCTTAATTAACTCATCCACTTGACACATCATTTTCACACACTCACACCTTAAGTGAACGTGATTTTGGTTAACACTGCCAAGCCAGGACTTGAAACACTACACCTTAATAAATCAACACACATAGATTAAGCCCACTTGGGCATAAGGGCCAAATAATCTTTTTAGTGTAGGTGTATGGTCGGTGGGATAGGCTTCTAATAACACCCATTGGTCACTTTCATTGAGACATAGAAGTTGACATATTAGGGAGCTTAAAATCCTTCATCGTCCCACAGTCAAAGCTAGACTGCATCAGAAACCCAATTCAGAGGGGGTTAGGCTAGGTCATCTTGCGAGCAATTCTCCACCGGGCTACCGAACCCGTGGCAGGGAATTTTGTGCGGTGGTTGACTACCAAGAATCTCAAGGTGGGAAAAAGGTAACCTAGTGACCAATCTTAGGAAAACACCTTATAGGACTAGTTGTGGGAAGCAGTTGGTCCTCTACCCCACCTTTCTCTAGACAACTCTGCTTGCAAGGATGAGATTCTGTCAAGTAAGAAGTTCTTTGAAAGGATTGAAACAAAAGATCTAAGATTTTTTTAGGATTTAGATCACCTATAGTCTAGAAGAATTTTTCTTTGATAGGACGTGTTTGCATGTATTAGAGTAACATCATTAAAATAGTTAGTTTACACTTGACACCATTGTGCTAGGTGTTTTCTTGTTGTTTGTTGCTCTTTTATTCCTATCATCATTCTTTAGTTTAGACACCACTATGCCTCTAAGGCATTTGTCGCATCGGATTCGGGGGCTTCACCCTCAGTTCCCATTAGGACATATTACTCCTCCCCATCGAGTTAGATTTCATCCTCCTAGTCCTCCATCGAGTCATCATTCTGATTCTGATTCTGGTGATTCATCCAGTTCATCCTCTGATTCCACATCTTCTCAACCCCATATCGGCACCATGTCAGGCACCAATGTGGGTACGAGACCCCAAGGTGGTAACCTAGGTCCTAACTAGGGTACCCACACTGGCAGAACCCCCACCGGTGTGGTCACTCCTTCTCCCTTACTTCCTTTTATGGCTGGTTTAAGTCTCTTGGATTTTAACCAACTTATCAATGATCCTCTTCTCCACAATCCCACATGGCCAACAAAGATTACTGAACTCCCTTTATACAACCTCAAGTTTGAAGGTAATCCTGGAGAAGACCCAACTAATCATGTTTTCTCCTTCCATATGTGGTGTTCATCCAATTCCATTACCGAAGACTCCATTTGTCTTTTTTTGTTCAAATGCATGCTCACTGGAGCTGCTGCTAAGTGGTATGTTGACCAGCCCAGAGCAACCCATTCCGCTTTAGCGACTCTTGCCACGACCTTTCTTTCATATTTCCAATTACCTCTTTGTTATGATACCGATACCAAACTCTTGACTTCTTTCCATCAAACTTCTGCCACTCACCTTTCTGACCATGTTTAGGAATGGTGTAGAAGGTGGAGCATCTGTAGAGATCCTAACTTCGAAGACTAAGTCTATATGGATTGGTTTCTTATATTGTTGTTGGCCCCCATTTCCAAAGATGTCGTGTCACACTTTCCTCAATCTGAGGAAGAGGCACTCCAAATAGATCTAAAATTTGACCTAATTTATGTCGAGTCAGGTTATGTTTAAACTGTCACCCTCGATCTGCCTCAGCCTGGTGTTGTTAATGCACCAGGGGCATCTCATGCCACAGATGGCATAGTTGGAATCCCTTCACACCCTCAATCATATACTCCACCTCATATGGGTTATGGTCAACCTCAGAGAGGGACCAGTTCCATTTACAATTATCCCTCTCCTAATCCTCCTCAGGGTAATCCTTATTCAGGTCCCAACACGCCATATGCATATCCCCATCTGCATCAAGAGATGCATGGGCTAGATGTTGTTCCCCCTGTTTATACCAATGTTTCCCCATCTCCTTATTATCAGTATGCACAACCTAACACTCCAGCACCTCCGGCACCAGCGTCCCGACCCCCCATACTTGGTCCCCCTCCGTCGCAACAGCCACCTCCTCTGCAAGGACAAGTGTATGCTCGGCAGAGTGGAACCAATCCCCCTAACCCCAAGAAAAGGAATAAGGGGAAGGGTAATAGGAACCCACAATCCCAAGGTAATCAAGGCAATCCTCCATCAAATTCCCTTTAGGGTCCTCAACCTAATCCCGCAACCCAGCAACAAGGTGGTCAACCCAAGCAGAACAAGGCTCTTTGTACGAACAAACCTTGTGCTTGTTGCGGAGTATATGGTCATTATACCCATGAGTGTCCTCTTTTACCTCAGATGCGGCAAGTATGGGAAGATCAAGCAGCATCTCGAGGATCGTAACCCACTGCCCCTCCTCCTCCTCCTGCTTCATCTCAACCAGACGTGCTTACCAATCCTTTTCCTCACCAAGGATACATAGTTTCCCATCCTACATAAGGTCAAGAAACTCAACCAGCTCCACCATCCGGTCACCATGATTATGAGATTCTTATGATGAATTTTGATGAGGTAAATATCGATCAAGTCAACCTTCAGACTCAATTACGCAGTATGACAAGCCACCCGCTAAGTCAGTGATTGAATCCCAACCCAAAGTGTCGACTGAGCATATATCGTCACCCAACAGTACCTTATGGATCCCTTTGCCTAAGGTCGAGGTTATTCCTAATATCTCCAAAGGTCCATTACATCAAAATGCCTCTTCTACCAAAGCCGCCCATACATATAGCATAGTAGATTATTTGGCGCAATCTCCTGCTACCATGTCAACATTGGAAGTCCTCCAAATGTGCCCATCACAATGAAAATATCTACTATATTATTTAGGTGTCGTGGACCATCAAGATGATCAGATGATTGTCTTTCATGTTTATAAGTCGAAAAATTATCCCTTACCTTCATCCATTGCATTTCAAATCCAAGTCTCCATTCGAAAATGCCACTATTCAGTGGTGTATCATTGAAGAAGGCGCATCCACTTGTGTGATGGTCGCCAGTGTTTGGAAGAAACTTGGTTCACGTGACCTATCCCCTTCTATCATCACTCTACATGCATGGGATGGCCATCCTTCATAGTTCCTTGGCTTATACCGCAACTACCCAGTCACAGTTGTTGGCAAGACCGTATGTATTGACATCGAAGTCATTGATGCTCCCTTATACTATAACATCCTTTTGGGTCGTAGTTATACTTATTCTATGTCAGTTGTCACATTTTCGGTTCACCTAAAGATGTGATTTCCCCACAATGGAAAGATCGTCACAATTGATCAGTTGATGTACTATGATATAAAATCCCAGACTTGACCTCAGTCCAACATTTCTTTCATGGCCAACAATAAGATTGTCTCGTATGTTTCTCCAAGAGTATATAAAGGTTCCTCTTTGCTTGGTGCTTACTATGGCCCACCGCCTACTCCTTCTTAGTCTAGCTCATTGAGTGTTTGCATGCTCCAAGAATCGCAGACCACACACAAATGATCTGTTATGCCTTCACAGCAGTCTCCACCTCCACAACCTGTTATGCCTTCACAGCAGTCTCCACCTCCACAACCTGTTGTGCCTCACTCAACCCCACCTGCCGGTACCACTCCTCAAGGATCAAATCTCCTAATGTCTCTCATAATCCATTTCCGCCCGGAACCATTCCCCCATGACTTTACCATTACAGAGCAATTCCTTGAGGCCATTATCTATTTGGTCAGATATTGTCCTATTCCCACCCCCTGGAGTCTATTCTACACATATCATGTCTACATGGATTTTACTCAATATTACCTTAGGGATCCTAGTTGTTACACAATATTTTGTCACTCCTCCTGCACTTCCCTGTGAAATACCTTGAATTGCCTGAAATATGGTCATTATACAGTATACTCATCAATGTATACAGGTCAAATCCCTCCTTTAGCTTAGCTTGGAAAATATATAGAGCTTTCCTTGAAGAAATGGCTCATGAAACCCTAAAATGAAAATCATCACCCTTATGAAGATCGAAATTGCGATGTTCGCCAATTGCATTTTGTTAAGCTAGTGATGGCATCGCCCTGTTCTCTCTCATACTCAGGATGGTCTCAAAAAGGAAGTTTTCCCAGAGAGGATGAGAAGCTTTGTGATCTAGAAGCTTCTAGAGCAGCGATTTGACATAGATGAGGTCGAATCCTCCTAATTTGACCTCTTGGTCTCATCCCTATGAGCTACCTCCTTAACATGTGGGCCTAATACTATCTTTGGAGGAGGTCTAGCTTCTTCTCCCAGCCTATAAATTTCCCCTCTACCATTCCCAAATTGTTGATCTATGTCCATTTTCACCCCTATGTTGAGCTTGTGCTTAGAGGTTATTCATTAGAATTGGAGAAGGAGTGTTGGAGAGCTTCTTGGCTTGGACTTGGATTACCACTCAAGGAGAGCCTTTCAACATCAAGGCTCTAGTTGTAAGCTTCCCTTTATTCTTTAAATAATAATACAAATGTTGGTTCATCTTCCCAATATATATGTTCATGTATGTATTTGTTTGGAATTCCTTGATTAGCTAAATAGATTATTATTGGATTTTCTATTGGTTTTTGCATGTTTTATTGTCTCTTGGTCGTTTGTGTAGGTGTATCAGCCCTGAAAGAAGTAGGAGCAAGACCTTGACACAAGCTATTCAAGGATTGCAAAAAAGGAAATTGGATTAGCATCAGAGCAAGGTAGGCCTTCTCTCTTGTTCTATTTTTCAATCATAATCTAGGAAGATGTCTAGTTGATTGTCCCTCCAGTTCCTAGACCCACTCATTGGGCTAGAGGGATCGTCTCTATCCATAGAGAGGATTAACCTTGTCAACGAAATGGTGAATCCGTTAGGGAGCCTATGACCCTTTCCTTTCTTTCCTTCACGTTGTCTTTTGACAAGTTTGGTCAACCATTGATTTTTAGACTTCATTGCTTGCTTGCAGTCAATGTCATTGCCTAGTAGATGCCTGAAGATTGTTAACTTGTATTGTTTTTAAAGATTTTAGATTTATTTTTCCTTTTCCTCAACCATCATGGATTTGAGCCTAGCAGTCGCAATGATATTGCGGGTTTGTTAGTTACAGTAGTAATGAACACTACTTTACTCCTGACAAGTGCGATGATTGCAAAAAAAAAAAAAAAAAAAAAAATTAGGGTTTTCTCTTTGATTTTTAGTCTCAGTTGTCTTCCCCCTGAGATTTTCCAGTATGTTTCTCATTGACTCTCCCATTGTCTAATTACAATTTTCTTTTAGCTTGGCTTGAGTGTTCTTGGGGTTTGATTATGCTTTGAGGGTTCTAGGTATTCTAGGTCAACCTGAGTACATTAGTTGGTCTTCCCATTAGAGGTCAGAGATCGATTGCCTGTGTTAAAAAAAAAAAAAAATGTGTGTTCAAATGTGCTTGCAGTTTACTTTTTGTTTCTTTTGCCTTAAGTTGTTTTCATTAGTCGATATAGTGAAATTTTCTTAAGCTTCATTTCACGAACGATAGATTACAATTCAATCATCTCATTGGAATCAAAAGAAAGTGTTTGCTTTGAAGTTATTTATGATTCGAACTGAAAGTGAAAGTGTTATTCTTTCCCTAGATTTCGGAACATTTTGTGTTGCATTTGAATCATTGATGTGAAAGTGATTTTCATACTTCTTGGTTTGCTTGCATTCTCTTTCCCTTTGCGCTAGATTACATTAGTTGCATTTTGAAAAAAGAGAAAAATCATATGAAAGATTAGATTTCATATTTTGTATTTAACATTTGAAGATGGTCATAGATGCATATTTTCATTTGGTTTGATGCATCATTTGAGTGATTTTATTCCCTACATAGCTAGCCTTCATCGAATTGAAAGATTTCATTTCATCATCTAGTTTTCATTTTAGGAAGAAGAAACATCATTAAGGCCTTGAAATTGAGACATAATTACAAGATTAACTTTAAAATCTATCAATTAACCTAAGGATCATTTGAAACATTAACGATCATGTCTAGTGGTCTAGGTTAGAGATGTGTTCCGGCGTATTTAAAACTTAGCAGTTGTTGTTCACTTCGGCATTATACAGTGCTAGCACGGACTTGTGCTCCCCGTAATGTCGCGTATATAAAGGGAGACCCCTCTAGGTTGCAATCCTTTATCCATAGGAACTTGAGTCTGTCGCCATATAAACATGATACACCGAACACAACATTTAGGGAGATTGTCTGCACGTATGTCAAGTCCTTGATTAATTTATCGGCTAAGGTGTATATTGTAGTTCATGATTACTTGGTACCCCTTTTACCTAGATTCACCTCAGCAGTGAATTGATCTTTTCTAACTCTTTAAATTTGAAGATATCATCGAGCAACTTGTCCTTTCACGCTTGCAAAACTATTGAAAGCGACTAGAGTCACCTTTTCTCCCTTTTCTCGACTCTCTAAAAATGAAAAGGAAATGTTTTTGTTTATAAAATTTAACTGCCCACGATAAACATGTCAATCCCAAGCAGTTGCTTCTTAGACCAAATTGAGTAATTCCCTGTTAATTTCAAGATTATTAAAGCCTTAATCAAATTGTTTCCTTTCCTTTTTTGTTGTTGAGGGGAAGCCATCATGGTTGAACCATTGAGTCCATCCCATAGTTACCCTTCGTTATCTGATATTGTAGGGTCCTTCTAAGGAGTTCATCTAGAACTTCCTTAGTCGCTTGAGGATCAAGGTGTTGAATTTGGAATTGTTTTGAATATCCAACCTTTGTCTTCTCACCCGCCTCCATTAGATTCCTGGTCACCACAAGAATCTGATCCAGATTCCTCTGATAATCCTATTTAGACACCCGAGAGTCCACAGACTCCAGAAAGTCAGCAAAGATTGGTTGTTTATCCACCAAACCCATTGTTCGATCATGTTGTGATATCTCCACAGTGTCCATACAGTCCATACGATCGGCCTAATGTTCCTTTGGAGTTATCTCCTTGTACATGTCTGGTTCATCGTCACCAATTGTTTCCACCTATGGAGTCAGAAGGCGAGATCCCAGTCTCCTCCCCGGTTCATTCAAATGTTTCCGCTACCCACACTCCTGACGTAGATGATGAGCAAGGATATGAGTTCCCTCCAGAAGGCTTCCTTTTTACGAGAAGAGTCTCGTCTCTCTCTTATCCTAAGTTTAGTGAGCCCATATTTTTGCATGGTTATACCTCTCTAGCTCAGTTGATTTTGAGCACTCCCAGTGCCTCGTCATTGTATCAGAACACCATCTGGTCTTCCAGTGCTATGCCCACGTCAGGTCCGTTCGTTCAGAACATGACCTCAAGACCGATTGTACAAACTGTAGTAACTTTACTTTCGATTCAACCTACCATTCCATTTCAACCTGTCTCGTCATTTCAACCAACTCTCTCGGTTCAACCGAAAATCTCAGGTCAGGTCTCGGTAGGTTCTTATATCCCTCCAGCGAGTGGACAGACTGCGCCAAAACAGGGACTATCAGCTTGATTTTTCATTATGCTCCTTTCAATGTTACAATACATATTTATACATGCCAAAGCATCCAATACCATGGACTGAAAACCATCGCGTCCAAAACCATGTGCAAAAAACCATGCACAAAACCATAGGTAGGTCCGCCCAACCTAATATAGGGTCCAAAACAAAATTCCCCAGGGCACTACCCCAGACCTCGTAGAGGCAGCTACCCACCCCCCTCAAACCCCCCGGATAGGGGGGATCTGCCTCCCCTCTAACTCGTCGATTAACTACGTAGGCTAGTTGTGGAAAGAATATAACACAACCCAACATTCTCCCACTTGTTGTTTTCTTTCCAAAGGGGCCACAGGAGAGCTTAGTCATTTATCCATCCCTGCAATGCCCATTGTTTCTCTACACCAAGAGAAATTCTCAGAGCTCACATTTTTTTCCAATGCATCTGCAGTATTCTTCAAAGTGTCCACCTTTACCAGCAACATTGTTTTGTCTTCTATCATATCCCTCACAAAGTGATATTGAACATCAATGTGTTTTGTCATTGAATTGTAAGTAGGTTTCTTTAGCAAGAAGATTGCACTTTGGTTGTCATAGTCTATCCTTATAGCTCCCTACAATATGGAAAAAATCCTCCATTGTGGGGGGGAAATCCTTACCAACAAGGATGGACTCCGCAATTTGGGTCTCCTCAAAGGCCTATATGACATTTAACACGCAATTGCCTTTCTTGGCTACGTTGGAGTTGCCCGATGTTTCAAGACTCATGAATGACCCCATTCTTCATTCGTTGTACTCACCTCTAGTTCCATCAAAGATTTTGAGTGATTGCCCCAAATTCGAGGGAAAAGTGAAGGAGGATCCATAAGCCCATGTGATGACATATCACCCCTCGTGTTCCTCCAATTCATACGTCGATGATTCTATCAGTCTTCGACTCTTTCAAAGAAATCTCATAGGTGTTGCCGCTAAGTGGTACATTGAACTACCTCGAGGTACCTACAGTGACTTCAACTCTCTAGCTATGTCTTTCCTCACTCATTTCTAGTTGTCGGTTCACTATGAAACTTGCACCCATTTGATTACGTCACTTAAGCAAGACACTGCAACCCACATTTCTGATCATATCCATGAATGGAGATGTCAGCGTCACCTCATAAATTTTGATATTGCTGATGAGTTGTTGACAAAATGGTTCACAAAATCCTTCGTCAGCAAAATTGCTAAGGACATAGCCATGGGTGGATGTGTTACAGAAGAGCAAGTTATCACCTGTGCCCAGTATCTAGACCTAGTCTATTCGCAATCTGGCACATTGTATGAGATGTTACCTGATGCTCTGAGACCATCATTAGATCTGACAGCATCAAAGTCTTTGGATACACCACCTGCTGATGGTGTGATTAGTTCTATGTCTCAAACTCCTCTGAAAGCTTCTTCGAAGCAGAAATCGGTCTCGAACACTGGTCCCAATATTTCTTCTAAGAATTCATCCAGTCCTGGTAAAACCTTTGAGGTCCATGTGTCCAGTCTACCGCATCAGATAAGTCCTTTAAAGGTAAGAAGAAGGGAAAAGGTAAGGCCAAAGTCGATGCCCCAAAAAATGTCCCTCCTAAATATTATGTTGATGACGCTTCTCGAATAAAGCCGAAGTATCCTTGCCTCATCTGTGAGGAGGATCATTACACCAAGGATTGTCCCCAGCGATGTGAAGTTAGTCTCTTACTGAAAGGGACTCCAGCTGTCTTAAAAGAACCATTTCCGTGACATCAAACCCAATTGGTAGACCTGATGATGAGCCCCAGAAATGAGTAATTATATGGGCTCATTCAACCTCCTAATTTGACTTAATCCACCATTCTCATTAGTTTATTGCATGTTTTTTATTATATTTATGCTAATAGAGTGAATTGGGTTAGTCATTATGCCAAGAAGTCTAATGGATGCTTTGTGCAGTTTTTTGGTCAATTTTGAGACAAAATCAAAGGTTTTAATGAGCACTTGGCAGCCAAATTTGTGGAAGAACAAGGGAGAGGATTTGTAGGAAGGTGTCCCTTTCATTTATGAGCCCTTACCTCGAATTCTCCATCAAAAACTCAGAGCACAAGGGGCAACCAAGCCAGTCAAGTAGGACTATTGTTAACTACAAGTTTTGGCAGCCGGGTCCCTAAAGTTTAGGAGAACTGTTGGGGTCCTCAATTTGTATAAATAAGAAGGCTTAGGGCCTCAATTCAGTTAGCTAGTTTGTAGTTCGATTTGGTCAGTTTTTAGTCAGATTGTAGTTAGATTTTAGTCAGTAGGTTAGCACTTTCGTGCAGCTCTGTATCAGCACAGTTTCGAGCTTTTTCTTGTAGACAGTTTTTGGGATATAACTATTATTTCTTGATCAATAAAGATGAATCTAGCTTTGCAACCAGCTTTAATATTTTTTAGGAGGTTGTAGCTCTTGGGTTTGGGCCCAACCCAAGTGCCCAGTACCTCCTTTGTGTACTCTTATGTGTCTTTGCTGCATTCTTAGAATAGAATCTGTTATTTAGATTAAAATCTTGCTTTGTTACTTAGGTCATTTTTGATGATTGAAATAGCTTTTCATGCTTCAGGTTGATTTGATAGTTTGGTAAAGGAAAAGACCTGCAAAAAGACCACCAAGCAATCCTTGATCTCATCTCTCCCTCCTTGGTACCATGAGCTGAGACCAAGGCATCCTTGCTGCTACAAAAATATTGTTTTGGCTTTCAATGCAATTGCTAGTGTTAGATTTTTTAGTTGGAAAAGTTGATACCAGTTGTGCTTGCATATTTAGATATGTTCTTGCTTGGTTTCCATAGTTGTTTCACATGATTTGCTGCCAATAAACTTTTGTTCATCATGCTTATGGTGTCTAGGTCAAATTAGGTCAAAATAGCTAGGTCTTTGGTTTTTCTAGTCTTTCTTCGATCAGTCTTGAGAAATAGTGTGCAGAGCATCTGTAATACCTCTTTGCCTGCCCTTACCCCATCAATGCAACTTGCTTCATCCTCTAACTCAGATTCTTGCCTTTCATTTGCCACATTCTCTCACTTTTCCTTAATTTCTACGTTCTTCTGCATCATTGCTCCCTCCATCATTGAACAAATCTAATCGCTCCTTAGCCTCATTCACCAAGTCCTAGACCCCTTAAAATCCTTATCCAACCTCCATTTCCACTTTCCCACCATTTTTCCTCCATCAACCCTCCAAAATCCTCTTTTCAGAACATCTTGTAGAAGCTACAGTACATCTTGTAGAACCCCTGCAGACTTCCTGTAAAAGCTCACGGAAACGGTTTCTTGAGATCCGATCACTGTGAAACTCTCTAGAAGGTTGCTAGGGACCCCTTAGGCCCTCTTCTCACCTTCCCAACCTCCTACAACCATTTCCTTTCACCAATCCACCTCTGCAGAGTTAAAACACGTGCATAATAATTCTACAAGATTACTCAAAAATGCAAAAAGGTGTTCTTTTCATATTTCTCTTCAGAAGTAGCTTAGTCACATGCATTTTACCTTTCGAATAGTTAATGGCATCTAGTTCCACCACTTTCATCGCTTTTCTTGCACCAGTAGGGCTAGTCGGTAAAACTAGGGTTTGCTAGGGTTTGTATTTCCTTTCAGCTTTTATTTTCTTTCTGCAAGTAGATTAGCCTCCTTTCAGTTAGCTTTCATCCATCAGTTAAAAGCTTCTTCTAAGAGCTCATAGAAGTTGGCTTCATCTCCTAGCAAACTTGTGCCAGCTGATTAAGTGACAGTCGTGGCAAGAGCTAGTACTTGTGCATACAACATCGTCGCTTCCAAGTTTGTTACGAACTACCAGGTTGATAATTTAAAGAAGGGAGTCCCAGGAGTTGCACCATTATTGTTGCAATACTGGGGCCCACCACCTGTCTCAATGTTCTGCTTCATCAAGTTCCCAAGTGTTCATGATGCAAGGTTCGTCACCTATCTCGATCACTACTCGAGCCAAGGACTATTAAGCTACGTCTAAGCCGACAATGGAGAAAGAAGTCGTTGATGCTCCTTATACTTCTAATTCGTCCTCTTATGGTCTACTCCATATCGAGCACCCTAATAATGAGTCTGTCATCCGGCCACCCCATAAAGGTGTTCTTCGAAAGTCATCTTTCAATATGAATGTTAGAGTTGCACAACATTACAACATTGTTGAGGATTTAGCTCAGGCATCCTCGGCAATGTATGCCTTGGAGGTTCTTCAATCCTGTCCAACGCAACGGACCTCACTATTGTTTGCTATAGATGTTATAGATCCTTCTAATTCAAGTCTAATTACTTTCGATTTGGAGAATCATGAACCTTATCTTCCTCATCAGATTACAGTTCTGATCCAAGTCCTTATCAAAAGAAAGACAATTCATCGAACGGTTATTGATGAAGGTGCCTCAACTTTCATCATGTAAGTTTCATGTTGGAAATCCATTAGATCTCCTCCACTTAGACAATCACCGAACACCTTGGAAGCCTTTGATGGCAGAGGTTCACGACCATACGGTATTCTCACGAACTTACCAATTATGTTAGAAGGCAAGATTGTTGAATTAGAACTATAACTTGTAGACACTAATCTCAACTACAACCTTCTTCCTGGGCAAAGCTTGACTCACACCATGTTATGTGTGGTGTCTTCTTTGTTTCGCGTACTTCGTTTTCCTCGTGAAGGAAAAATAGTCACAGTTGATCAACTGTCCTTCTTTTCTTCTGGTTCGTCCAACGGTAACGTTCCTTATGTGGGAAATACTGTGATTCGTTATGAGAGCGTGGGAGCAGGTCTCTTCAAATACTTTTCTTTAATGGGTACTTTTACTCTCCCACCTCCAAATGTTCATTCAGTCAATATGATCTTGGGTTCTTCGAATCCTTGGATTATCCCCACAGAATATCAAATTGACTCATTTGCCATGCTATGCCTTTAAGTCCATTGGAGATAAATTATCAAGAAATTGTGTTAGCTTCAATTATTGCTTCAGAAAGTCATATTCTCTTCAGTATGAACTTGGACACTTATGTGCTATTCTTCGGATCCCTTGAACGAGATATTCCCCACTAACGAAAGTATCATGGAGGTCGTGTCTCTAGATGAAGTTCCATGGAACAGTCTACATCATCATTCTTCCTTCCTCCCTAGCCTCGATGGGATGCCTTCCTATCTTGAAGCGTATGTTTCTCATTCTCCTACACCTCCACTTCAGACACCTATCTGAGTGCATGAAATCTTGTCGGAGGGTAATATCGGAAACATCACTGCTAGGATACCTCTTGACATTTCCGTTAAACCGGGCATTGTAAAGCAAATCCATATTGAGGTTTCTTATTCTCCAGATGAGATCAAGATTCATACTCAGCTCTTTAAAGAATGCCAAGATGTTTTCACCTGGTCATACGAGGAGATGCTTGGTATCGATCCAGCCATAGTGGTGCACGAGATTCCGACTTATTCTGGTGCTAAGCCTATTCACCAATGGCTTCGCCCTGTGCACCCTCACAAGGTTGATGTGATCAAATTAGAAGTAGAAAATCTTTTGAAGACAGGCTTCATCTATCCTATTCCATTAACGGATTGGGTATCCAATATCGTCCCTGTTGCCAAAAAGCAGGGTACAATACGTATTTGTGTTGATTACCGCGATATCAAGCGCATATGTCCCAAGGACAATATCCTACTCCCTTTATCGACCAGATCATCGACGAACATGTAGGGAGTAAGATTTTTTCTTTTATGGATGAGTTTTCTAGCTATAATCAGATTAACACTTCCCCCGTTGATCAGCATAAAACAACATTTATTTGTCCTTGGGGTACTTTTGCTTACAAAAATATTCCTTTCGGTCTGAAGAATGTTGGCGCTACTTTTCAATGAGAAATGTCCTATGCATTCCATGACAGTCAACACATTTTTCAGCCATACCTCAACAATTTTCCTGCTCATTCGGCTAAACGTCGTGACCATCCGGATCACTTAAGAGCTATCTTTTCATGATGTCAGCGTTACAATATCCATCTCAATCCACACAAGTGTGTGTTTTGCGTCGAGTCTGGTTGACTCTTAGGTTTTGTTGTGTCTCGTGAAGGTATTAGGATTGATCCTTTAAAAGTTGAGGCCATAATCAATCTACCCCCTCCTTCCTCATTACTGCAATTGCAGAGTTTGCGGGGAAAAGCTAATTTTCTCTGTCGATTTGTCTCGTATTACGCCGAACTTGCCAAAGGTTATACTTGCTTACTTAAGAAAGGGATCCCTTTTATTTGGGATGACGTTGCCAAAGAATTCTTCGATGCTTTAAAGAAAGCCATGATTAGTGCTCCTTTACTGCATCCCCTTGATTACCATTGCGATTATTTCCTGTATTTCGCTGTAATTGATAACACTATTGCTATGGTGTTAGTTCAGGATGACGATGACGGAAATGAGTTCATGGTTTATTAAATGAGTTGGAATCTTCTTGATATTGAGTCTCACTATGCTCATGTCGAGAAGCTTGCTTTGGCGGTAGTTCATGCCATCCAAAGGTTTTGACACTATATCCTTTTACGAAAACCACCGTAATTTCTTATTACAAACCCATGGCATATATAATGACTCATCGGTTGCTGGGGGGAAATACTCTAAATGGATCTTCATCCTATAGGAGTTTGATTTGGAATTCACTGTTGCCAAATCAAATAATTCGCTCATGTTTTCCGAGTTAATATGTGTTCTTTTCTCTGCAAGCACCCCAACCAATTTTACTGAGCATATACCCGATTCAACTTTGTTTCTGATCAACACTCTTGACCCCTCATATGGAGACATTATTGTTTACCTCCAAACCCAAGCCTTCCAATCTGAGTTGTCCCGATCCAACGGAGGTCATATCCAGCATGAGTCCCAACCCTATCGAAAAATCGATGATACATTGTATCGGGTCGGTGTGGACTATGTCCTTCACAGATGTCTCACCCTTAAAGAGGTTGAGAGAGTCTTAAATGATTTCCACTCTCATGCCTGTGGTGGTCATATTTATGGATATGCCACTACTCAAAAGACCCTTTGCACTGGTTATTTCTAGCCTTCTATCTTCAAAGATTGCATTCTTGCAGTCCAAAAATGTCATGCATGCCAGATTTTCAACTGCAAGCAACACGCCCCCGCCTGCACCCCTACACCTAGTAATTACCCTTGGCCCATTTTCCAAATGGGGCATTGATTTCATGACATGTAACCCTCACTCGGCCAGGGGGGCATGGTTATATCATCGTCATCGTCAACTATTTTATGAAATGGGCAGAGGCGATGCCTACATACAATGTTGATGGTATTACTGCTGCATATTTCCTTTTAACCATGTTATAGCACATTTTGGTGTCCCTCAAGCTATCATGACTAACCATGGATCACATTTCCATCAGCACATGATGGCAGAGTTAACTGCTCAATTGGGCCTTCGACATGATAGCTCGACTCCATATTATCCATAGGCCAATGGCCAAGTTGAAGCAGTCAATAAGATTTTGATTACTATGCTTCAATGTACCATTGGGAAGCACATAAAAAATTGGCATTTAATGCTTTTCTCAGCTCTTTGGTCTTATCGAACTTCTTCTAAGATGACCACTGGATTCACTCTATTCCAATTGGTGTATGGTTTAGAGGCAACTGTTCCAATCAAATGTGAAATCCCTTCGCTTAAGCTATTAATCCAACTTCTTTTGAATACCTCGCCTGAAGAGGAGCGGCTATTGTATCTTGAGAGACTCGACAAGACTCGTCGCATTGTTGTGATGGTCATCGAAGCTCAAAATAAATGAGTCAAAGCTCATTTTTACCAAATCGTTTCTCCTCTCACTTTCACTGAAGGTGACTTGGTCCTTCTTTACGATCAAGCCAACAATAATTTGGGGGCAGGCAAGTTTGAGCCTATGTGGCATGGGCCCTACATTGTCAAGCATGTCTTATAGAAAGGTTCCTATGAGCTATGTGATTATGAGGGAAATGCACTGTCACAACCTCATAATGGGCTATATCTCAAAAAGTATTATGCGTGAGATTCGTATGATAACTTTTGTACATTAATGTGTTAATTCATTAGTATGCATTTTGATTTTTTGGTGTGTTTGTTTGCTTTGCAGACTTATGTTTTTCCGCTTACCCTGTGTTCCACTCAGGTTGCAGATGTCATCGAGTCATTACATTGGTTTTGCTGATGGTGCTTATCGTAGCACACAACCTATCTTCTGCAGCATGGGTACTATATGACCCCAATGGCGAGCTAATTAACTTACAAGGTATCTGCCTTAGTGGAACAACCAAAAATATTGTTGAATATAATGCAGTTATTAAACTCTTGTCAGAAGCAGTTGTTACTAGCATTATGGATTTAGTTGTTAAGTTGGATTCGCAGCTTGTTGTGTTACAATTAAACAATCATTATTCAGTAAGAAATCCACAAATATTGTGTATGTATCTACGTGTTAGATTGCTGGAAAGAAATTTTGATTACATTACATATCAACATATTCCACGTAATTTAAATATATTAATTGACGCATTAGCAAATTTTGTTCTTGATAGACATTTGCGTCATTTGTAAAACTGAATCATGTTATGAACACATAAGTAGAAATAAAACATGCATTCGCCGGAGTGTTTACATCAAAATGTCAAAAAATAGAGTGTTCTGAGACACTTGGCTTTCAAAGCCTACAAAATGTGTAAAAAACTAGAAGAACTGTCAAACTGCATGGTGCTCATGGTAGCACACGACTGCTCTAATCGCTCGACCTAGCAGCCGATGCAGTCTCGCAGAGACTCCCACTATATGTCTTTGCCATCGCAGTGTAACATCGTCAATAGTGGCATAATATGGAACCCGTCGAGTGATGGCCTCCAGATTCCACTCCATCTTAGTTAAGGGGTCAGCCCCTTGCTTGTAGTCCACAGCCACTATCGGATGGGAAGCTCATTGTGCTATTGGCGACATGCCTGGTGGTCTCTCTAGTCCCACATCTGCACATTTATCATAAGTTAAGTCTTAGTTTACACTCTCATAAAAAATCATAAAACTTGAAAAAAATCAAAAAATAAGTTTTTACCTTTTTCAATCCACTGTTCGCTTGGTGGCAGAGGTATATCTAGATCCCCTCTGAAATATGTGCCGGCACAAGTATAGTCATCTACCATAAGCAGTTGGTGTTCAAGCCATGCGAAGAAATATGGTGGATAGTGCATATGTTGACCTATGCCACCTCGAGGAATGAGATGGCTCCATCTCATGAGCCTCGAATCTCAGGGGGCAAGATGTGGTACTTATGCCCATTGATACTAGAAGAGCGATATTCGCTCCAAGAAGAAGGTCACTAATATAGAACCAAACATGAACTACTTCAGGTGTTCATGCTTACCCTTGATTAGTTTATGCTTCAGGTTCGCCAAAAGGCCTCCACACCAGTTGAAGATGGTGGGGGTCAAACAAGTAATAGCACACTAAAACTAAGACTTGGAAGCCTCGTGTAGAGCTTGCGTGCTAGATACATGTGCCATGGTGAACAAAATTGTTCTCAGAACAAGGTTATTGGTGATTGTTGCAATCTTCACCTTACCTCCGTCGGTTATCTTGGCTCTAGGACAATATCTATGCACTAGACTCCTGGTACTCTCACCTCCTTGGTGAGATCCAAAGAGTTGAATGGCTTCACCTCGATGGGATAATCCCATGATGAAATAGATGTCCATCTCCTCCAGTTCCAGCTCCTGCCCTTTGATGAAGAAGATCTCTCCATCTACATCACAAACGCTGATCAGATAGGGTAGCAACTCCATCTGTGCCGTCAACCCTGTGGTCTGGAAGAATTTCAGTAGGCCATAATCCCTCAAAGCATTTATGCATGCCAAATATTGAGATGCTTGGTGATCCTCAGCCTCATGGCCTCTTTCTTTCCATTCCAGGACAATATTTCTCCTGCAAGCAACATTTAAACACTTTTTAATTCTTTTTCAATGGATAAAAATCAACATTTTTTGCTTTAAATGAGATTTTAATCTCTAAAAATCACTCTTGGCGCCATCATGTGAGCCTTTGAGATCGAGCGCAACCATCGCGGGTTTGATGACCATACCTGTGATGGTCGCCAATAACCTAAATTTTTAAAATCCTCCATTTTAGCCTAAAATTCACTGTTAAAATTGCATAAAAAGCTATAAAATGCAAGAGAAGGGATGAGGCTCTTACCTATCGCAGACATATCGCGAAATGGTCCCCTGGATCCCCCACAGAAGCCACTGGGAAATTATGGAAATTAGGGTACAAAAGCACTTTCAAAGCTTAATTTGGTAAAATGGTAAAAAATGCAATTATTTTTTCCTATTTATAAGTTTTGAAAGTCTTTTGTCAAATATTTTTGTAATATTTTCTCGATATCAGTGATGGATGTGTTTCTTGTGCAGTTCCAAGTGCCTTCCATGTGAACAGTGATCATTATTGACCAATTCTAGGAGTTTTATTTTATCTCTTTTTCGGACTCCTTAAATAAATGAAAAAGGAACTCCCCTGGAGTCATCTTTTAGCTTTTTTTTTACTCTTGAAAATTGAAAAGATTGTTGAGTACTTGTCATTTCAAACTTGTTAAAGTAAATGAATAGACGTCACCTCAGTACACGTTTACCCCTTTTTCGGGCTGAGACTGACTCTTTACGAGAAAGGTACGCCTTGGTCGATATGGTCAAGAGGTTCCCTCAGATATTGTTTTCTACCTTTTTGGATTCGAGGGACAAATTATGAAAAGGGGCGTGATCAAGTTTTCTTTTTCGTTTCTTTTTCAAACTCTCTAAACATGAAAAAGATACTGAGTTATTCTTACGTCAGGCTCATTAAAAGTTTGCGACGAAAGACTTGTCATCATGATGAGACCGAGCTTCTCCTTCCTAGGGCTCGTAAAACTTACTAGGATTGATTTATTCGAAGAGTGAACTTACATAACAAGCATATGTTATCCCCTTCAATCTTTTGATAAAAATAATTGGGGTACTCGCTAGAAATAGTGAGGGAAAATGAAGATGAGACATCCTTTGTATAGGCAGCATGTCGCTCTTGAACATGACAATCTTCTGCTCCCGTGTTGGGTTTGGGATATCCTCACTTAGTCACTTGTCCTCCCAGGTTTGGGTGATCCTTTTTGCCTCTCATTTGACTATTCCACACTATCATCATCACCTTTAGTCCCGTGTTGAGTCAGATGCTGCCACACTCCGAAGTCGTGTTGCCAATATGTTCAAGAGAAGTCCAATCTGCAGTTATCTACCTATACATTGTTTGAGTCATTGTTACAGTCCTAAATATCATTCTACTTTATTCCTTGTTTAGTGTCGATGATGGGGGATTCATCATTGCCCTCCTTCGACGGGTCACTTCCTGTCGACTTCAGCTCACTATCCAGGAAGATGAATTAGGAACTCCCTTTCAGTACCGTAGAGTTGGCATGCCTTAATGGTCAGTTCTTCAAATTCGACGACAGGTCTTCATTATTGGCTTTCGATCAGGTAATTCCACAAGTGTTCGACCTCAACTTCATTATCACATTGACGAATTATACTATTTTACCTTGAGGGCCATTGTCGTTATTGGTGTTTTCTCTCGTACCTGTTAACAGTTCACACCATTGACTGGTAATCAGGTGGTTTTCTAGCATGTTTGACTTCAACACATTTATTAGCATGTTGGGATTTGTACGTTGATCAGGTCAGGATGCAACACATGACCCCAAGTCTTGTCTGTTATAACTCAGGCTGCATGGAGTTTTATGTTATTCATGATTGTACACATGTTTCTACTATACTGATGGTTGTGACCATACGGTGAGACTATATATTCATGATGATCCTTGTTATTTGGATGGCTGCACCCATACCATGGATCTTTTATTTAGTCTTCGTCATTCGGATGGTTGTGTCCATGTCGTGGATTCATGTCTTGATCTCATATATGTATATGTATATGCGTTCTTTAATTTCAAGTCTTCTGACAGTGTGTGTCCTCATCCTTGCCAAAAGCTCGTAAAGCATTTCAGCCATCACTCCTCGTTCTGCTTTCATGCTTCAGGGGGCATCTATTACCGAGTATTTTGTCATGCCTCTGCACTTCCCTGTGAAATACCCTAAAGTGCCCAAAACATGGTCATTATACAGTATACTCATCAATGTAAATAGCTCAGATCCCTCCTTTAACTTTGCTTGGAAAATATCTGGAGCTTTCCCTAAAGAAATGGCTCGTGAAACCCTAAAATGAAGATCATCGCCCTTATGAAGCTCAAAACCACGATGATCACTTGTTGCACCTTGTTAAGCCAGCGATGGCATCACCTTGTTCTCTCTCATAATCGTGATGGTATCAACAAGGAATTTTCCCCAAAGAGGATGAGAAGCTTCGTGATCTAGAAGCTTCCAAAGCGATGAGTTGGAGGTGGTTTCGCATAGATGAGGTCAAATCCTCCTAATTTGACCTCTTGGTCTCATCCCTATGAGATACCTCCTTAAGATGTGGGCTTAATCTTATCTTTGGAGAAGGTCTAACTCCCTCTCCCAGCCTATAAATTTCCCTTCTACCATTCCCAAATGGTTGATCTATGTCCATCTGCACCCCTATGCTAAGCTTGTGCTTAGAGGTTATTCATTAGACTTGGAGGAGTGTTGGAGAGTTTCTTGGCTTGGACTTGGATTACCACTCAAGGAGAGCCTTTCAACATCAAGGCTATGGTTGTAAGTTTCCCCTTTAATCTTTAAATAATAATACAACTGTTGGTTCTTCTTCCCAATATATATGTTCATGTATGTATTTGTTTGGCATTCCTTGATCAACTAAATAGATTATTATTGGATTTGCTATTGGTTTTTGCATGCTTTTTTATCTCTTGGTCATTTGTGCAAGTACATAAGCCCTGAAAGAAGCAAGAACAAGACCTTGACACAAGAAGTTCAGGGATAACAACAAAGGAAATTGGATTACCATCAGAGCAAGGTAGGCCTTCTCTCTTGTTCTATTTTTCAATCATAGTCTAGGAAGATGTCTAGTTGATTGTCCCTCCAGTTTCTATACCCACTCATTGGGCTGAAGGGACCATCCTTATCCGCGGAGAGGATTAACCTTATCAACACAAGTCTAGTACATCGATCCCCCCATAAACACTCCACCTTATCAATTGAAACCTTCCACCACTTTGACCTCATCCAACCAATTGTTCCTACCCCTGCCTTTGCTTCAGTTCCACAACAACCTCAACATGAGCCTACTCCCATCGCGAAATCGTCTGGTGAGGGGGACGAGTCCAAAAAGAAGGGAACTCAAGATAAGGCTCCCCTTGCAAGTCCAGCTCCTCCTAAGCCACTAAAGCCTCTTCCTCCTTGCGCTTTGTGTGATGTTATCGGTCATGCCACCAATAATTGTCCTGAACTCCCTCATGTTAAGGATGTGGTCACTGATTCTAACATTCCTGAGGTCCATGTTACCTTATCTGAGTCAACTAATAATATTTGATCCTTACACAAACCACCCTTGCGCTTTGTGTGATAACTATGGCCACTATTCCCATCATTTTCTTCGTCTCGAAGATTTTCACGATACAATACAAGTGCTTCATGAATTAGAGGTTGCTTGTAATGAGTCCACCTCTCCTTTACCTGTGGATTCTGGTCCCACTTCTACACCAGAACATGAGGTCTCTACAACACCCATTGTGATCCCTCCCCCTGATGTCGAGATGACGGATAGTTTTGCTCCTACTCTCTACCTGTCATCATTCATGAGATCGATACCTAGGAACTCCCTTAATGTCTCTTTTTATGATTTTGTTGACCCTTCTTTGACGAACACACCAGTCTCAACATCGGTAGATATCCCATCTATTATTCATATGTCTCCCACCCTTGACGATGCGTATGTGAACCTTGTCTCTCATGAATACGCTTTAGGTAGCTCTTCGCCATCATGTGGTCTCTCTTCCTCCAGCCTGCCCATCTTCCATTCTGATGAAGACATCATGGAATCTATGACCACCCATAATTACCCTTGGGATGATATGCACCATCATGCGAACTTCCTTCCGTAGAAAACTCTTGACCATTATGTTGTGGAGTTCAAAGACTTCAACCACCGTGAGGTCAATTGGTCCAATAACCCCTTACTTCAAATCCATGAAGATGAACCACATCCACCTGTGGCCATTACATTGCCACCCAATGTTTGGTTAAGGGGGCATCCATTTTTTGGAGTCCAGGAGAAGCAATTCTCCCCAACCCTCCTAGTGCATCTAGTAGTGTCGACTCTAGTACCATCATTCTTCCCCATTTAGAATAACCTCTAGAGTTTCGTATCACTTCAAATCACTCTTGGGATGATCCACTTACCCATCCCTCCATCTTACCTTAATAACCCAATCCCTCAGACGTTGTTGTTGTTAAACCACCATGTTTTCTAGGTGAGCATCAGTTCATTATCTTTTAAACCACTCTTTGGTATAGTGACACCATGTATGTGAACCCAAAAATTCGACCGATTTGATTCCTTATGCAGTGCCAAATGAGATTGCTAATCCACCATTTCCTTTCTCTAATTGTATTTATCCACTCTTCCCATAAGAATACATCCATCAAACAAAAAATCAAAATGTGTTTTGACTACATCTAGTATGCCCATAGCATGCTTCATCCATCCATACCAAACTGGGGGCACATGTGCCCCTTCATCTCCTCATCATCCTTTGGAGGATCTTATGTCAGTTAGGCCGCAATGCTTGAATCCCTTATTCGAGCACTTGGAACACAATGGCGCTTCACAAAATCCTCCTACTAAGGGGCATCATTCCCACCTCTGCATACCAAATCAGTCCCCTTCCATCACATATGCTTGGGGCCAGTATCCCATGCTTGGGGAAATGATGACCCCCCTTAACCACCTTCTCACTTGATTAAACATAAGTCTCGACCTAGACCCCAACGATCTAGGTATAGTCGATATCCTTTCATTCCTTGGATAGTTTGTCTTACCAGCCTCTCTAACGACCCATATACACATCACATATCATAGATGATCCATACCATACATTGAAACATTATACTCTATGTGATACCACACTTACCATCCAGTCCCCATGTTTGACTTGGTGGGCAGGGATAATCCTAGACATTTTCTAGTAGTTCATTCCTGTATTCCTTTCTTACCTTGATTCTTCACCAGGAACCATTATTCCAAGAAGTATTAAGGCCATCTTTAGACAAGTCAGGCCACCTACCTAAAAGTCACAGATCCAAATTCCTCCAATTGGTTTTTCCGCTACGATCTCCACAAGATTTAGGGATTCTCCTCCTCTCAAATTCTCCACAACTCACTATGCAAATGAATTGGATTTGGAGGAAAAAAGCCCTTTTATAGGAAAAACCCTATTTTTTTGTTGCCTATTGTGACCAAACCGTAGCTCCATTTGACAAACAATCAACATCGTTGGAAAGTTCACATCGAGTTCTGTAATGGGTCTCTCTTTGTTTTTAGTAATTTGACACCTCACTTGGAAGCCGTTTTTTCCATGAGGTCTCACCTTGCCACCTCATAAAACCGAATTTCTTCATTTGAGACACCCGTACTCTGGTACCACTCTACCTTTGCATTGGTTGACCCACATGTGGATTTTTGTCATGAGTAACCACTATTTACTCATGTTTTCATGGTCCCCTCTGGGCCTCTCCCATGTGGCAGCATCATCACGTCACCCTTATTCAGAACATCCGATATGTGTCACCCTCGTATTTATGAAGACTGTTTTGAGTCCCATTATAGTGTTTCATTCGTTGTCGTGTCACATTTCTCCTAGTTTACTCATTTTGGCCTCCAGTTCTTCTGCTCCATCATTGTCGAACCCTCATTTTAGTCATTCACCATTCCATCTGGAATCGAGTGAGTCGCTAGCAGGTCAACCATTTTTACTATGCTCTAACAAAGGAAGTCATCAGTCTTTGAATCATCTTGTTTCCTTCCATCATCATCCCTAGTGTCAGTCCATTAGTCACTCTACTATGCTCCCTTGTGCCTTTGTTGAGGATTCCTCGTTGCCTTAACTCTAGCAGGCTTTCTTCTGTCGACCTTAGCACATTTATTCCAAAAGAGTAGTCCAAAGGGAGGTGTACCTTGGTTCCAACTTCCATCTTTGTTCGGTTCCTCGAATCAAGTATAGGGACTCATTATTTCCCTTTAACTTGGTTGTTTCTCACGTGCTCGACATCAGCTCCTTATCACACGATTAAGATCCATACACTTCACGGTTTAGTGATCTAGACAATTGTCCTAGTGATTCTCGGGTGTGTGTGAGATGTTTCAGACCTCACGAGGGGGTGTTCCTTTATGTAGCCCCCCACATGCCCGGGTGACCACAGATGTTGATCCAGCTTCCAATGAAGTTCTGTAGATTTTATGGGTTTGGTTCTGCCGCTTGCAACGCCCACAGCATGCATGTATCCTCTAGATGATCCATTCAGATCTTCATAGCCCTTTCTTGTTCAGGAGGCTTCCTTAGTTATGGTCCCCCTCCACATGTTAGCTTAAGGGGCATTATATCTCATGTACTCAAATGTTATTGTATTTAGCCCTAGCCTATGTTTTTCCAGGCACATTATGTATATGGGATCCATATTATTGTTTGGTCGATTGATGCCAGTATATCATGTATCATGTACTTTGTAGCTCGATCCAACATTGTTGGGCTCACCATTATTCTTGGTACGCAATTATCTCGACGGGTATGGGTATGCCTCCCTCGCCTCATTTGAGATCATGTACTACCACATAAAATGAGACTTCTATTAGTTTTATTGGTCTCACCCCCTCCATTATTTGGTTGTCCTTGACTTGCTTCAGTTCTCTCTCTCTGAATCCCCTTTTGGTGTCTCGTGGAAGTGTAATCTACAACGTATTTTCGGGCATACAATTTGCTCCTAACACTCATATGTGTGGGAACAATCTGTTATCACCAAAAAATGGTCACCTAGCCATTTCTCACTAGGTGGATCGAAGTACACCATGTAGATTTAATTTTACCATAGTATAATCACTTTCACTGTGGAAAATAGTTTAGTAAACGACTTTTATTAAATTATTTTATGATTTAAATCCAAAAAACCCCATGAGAAAAATTAGATAAATCATTATGTATTTAATTTTCTCTAGGAATAATTATTAAACCATTATTTAAATAATTATTCCTTGTTACATTTGACTAAATACCTTAGGAATATTTAAATAAAT